>PVJL010004688.1:0-115104 GCA_004026885.1 Lyroderma lyra | reverse complement strand
GCTGAAGCCTTAAGCCACTACTCCATCAGGGAACTCCCAAGGTCTTTCTTATCAATATGTGGAAGCTCTTTAAATAGTAGGGATATTAGTTCTTTGTATATGATAAAAATTACAAATATTTTTTCAGTTTGTTGTCTTTTTATTTTGCTTTGATGTTTTAGCCATAAAGAATTTTTTCATGTAGTCAAAGGTATTAATCTTTTTATTTTATAGCTTCTGAATTTTGAATTGCAATTGGAGAGGTCTTTCTTACTCCAAGAGTTATAAGAGATTTTATCCATATTTTCTTCTAGTATTTTTATGGCATATAGCCTGACAAGAGGAGAGGTTCTCAGATGGAACTCTAGGAAATGATCAAGGTCAGGCCTAAAACACATCATGAGGAGAGGATCATGGGGCTTCATCTCTGCAGCCTTCGAGGCTGGTACAATTACAGCCTCACAGACATTTGTAGGGTGAACAGAGACCCTTTATTTGAGATATGCATAGCTACCTTTGCATCATGGGGACACAGCAAACCAGGAGAGGAAAGAGGACCAACAACCTCCCCAGCTGTCAGCCCCAGCCCAGCAGGTGTGGAAGAGAGACCTCGTGACAGGGAAGGGGAGAAGGCTCAGTTTTGCAGGCTGTCTGATTCAAAGCATGCATCAATAGGTGGCAGCAAGTCCCCAAAGGTGGATGGAATACTGGGAGCCACCTCTAGTATTTTCTTTGGATCATAGTGTACTGATTAAGGGCATAGCCTTTGGAGCTCCACTCTCTAGGTTCAAATCCTGGCTCTCATTTACTAGTGTGTAAAGTAAGCAACCTTGGGCAAGTTACTTACTGTCTCTGTGTTTCAGTTTCCTCCTCTGTAAAAGGACAATAATAATACCTATCTCGCTGCATTGATATGAGGATTAAGTGAGTAAATATTTATGAAGTGCATGTTGGTGCCTGGCATATAGTAAATGCTATATAAAATTTAAATTCAAAAGAAATAATTTCATTCAATTTGAATATTTATTGACCAGGTACTATGTGCCAGGCACAGTTGTAGGTGTTGGGGACACAGCAGTGAACAATGCAGGTGAAAATCTCTGTCTTCATGAAGCTTACATTCTAGTAGGGTGGAGAGGAGGGGTGAAGACAATTTATAAAATAAATAAGCAAAATATGTGGTGTGTCATATCTACGTGGAGACATGAGAGATTTGCAGGAGTTGGCAAGGCCACTAGCCTAGGGCCTGGTATACAATAGGGCTTAGGAGATGAAAAGGGGAAGGAGACCTTGGATAAACAGTAGAGTGGGACTCCTAGAAGAGACAATGGGGCTGCTGACATGTTCAGGTAACAATCATTGTACCATCATATATAATAGCAGCAAACACTAACATAGCATTTACTCTGTACCAGGCACTGTTCTATTCACTTTACATATATCATCTCATTTAATCCTTGCAACAGTCCTATGAGGTTGGTACTATTATTCCCATTTTTCACATGAGGAAACTGAAGCATGGAGAGGTTAAGTAACTTGGCTTATAGAGTTATATACAGGGTACGGCAGAAGTAATATCCAGACTTGAGTTATTTTATTACAAAATCATAACCATACATGCTTATCGTTATACAAATAATGCCCCTCTTCATGAGCTGGTAATCCATACCAAATCCTTTATTACAAAATCATAAGCATGTATGGTTTTGTAATAAAATCCTAATTCAAGTCCAGATGTTACTTCTGCCAGACACTGTAGTAAGTGAACGAGCTGGGATTTCAAGCCAGGTCAACTAGCTTCAGTGTTAACAGGATGAATTTGCAAGTGGAAGGGACAGGGCAGGCTGCTAAGCCTCGGGACCAGGTAGGGACTTACTTTTAAGAGACTGAGGAAAAAATACACACACACTATTTAAACCCTCACATCCAAGACCCAATACACTTAATACAAGCTTCAAAGCTGCCCAGAGGGCCTGAGTAACAAAGGACCATGAAACAGAGATAAAGATTTAGCTCTGGAAAGCCCCATTCCCAGAGCCATTTCCCTTAGATGGCCCCTGATTCCCATCTCCTCCACATACCACTCCATAAGTCTTTGAACCCAGCCTCCGAGGAACCTTAAGTTACCTTCCCAATGCCCCATGATCCCACCCAGAGACCACAAATAAAATGATGACAATCATAATCCCAGGCAATTTAACAAAGGCAGCAACAACTCCAAAACACAGCTGGGAACCAAGAAGAAAAGTCACAAAAAGGCTGAGAAGCAGAGAGGCACATGAAATTGCTGGGCCCAAAGAGAGCTGAGCCCACAGCAGTACAGAGGGAGAACACTCAACATTTCACAAGACCCTTCCATATTCTTCTTAACCTTACTTGATACTGTTCAATTTTTACCTTGGAGAAGGCAGAAATTACCAGAACAAGTTATTCAATGGAGAAACTGTGTCCCAGAGAGGAGCAATGAATCATTTAAGATCACACCCAAGACTAGGAGTTGGATGTCCAAAATTCCTTCCACTGTATGAGACAGAGTAGGAGAGAGACAGCCAGAGACAGAGACAAAGAGAGAAAGAAGAGGTGGGGGTGCAGGGAAGCAGAGGCTAATAAGGAAGACCCAAGAGCAGAGAAATCGTTCCTCATAATCTTCAGAGGATCCCTGGAGCCGGGTTCGGCCTCCTGAAAAGCCTCCAACCCGTCATTTCCCTTGTGGCTTGATCAGCGCAATCCCATCCTCATTCCTTCATTCCTGATCACAGGCAAGGTGGGTCCTAAAGGGAAGAGGAGACTCACTTAGGGCCAATTGTTCTCTCTCTCTCCCTTTCTCCCTCACCCTCTCTCCCTCTTTTTCCCTCTCCCTCTTTCTCTTTCCCTCCCTCTCTCCCTCTCCCCTCCTTCTCTTCCTCTCTCTTCTGTCCCCCTCTCTCCTCTCTGTCTCTCTCCCTCCCATTCTCTGTCTGTCTCCCCCCACCCTGCCTTTCCCTCCCTCCCTCTCTCCCTCCCTTAAAAAAATAAAAAAAATAAAAAAAAAATAAAGGGAAGAGGAAAAGGATCCAAGCCCCTCATATAGAATCAACAGCACTTGACAGTTCCCAACCTGATAATCACTGAACTTTACAGCCCAGAATACCCATAAAGTTATCTCCCCACCCCCCTACTACCACCCATTTTGTAGATGGGAGATGGAGGTCCAAAGACAAAATGTGAGTTTCCAGAAGTCCACAGCAACTCAGTCATAGGGATCTAGGTTTTCTTAGCAGGACATCTTAGAGAAGGGCCATTCCTGCCCCCTGCTTGAACCTTCATATAAGCTCCCTGGAAAGAGCTCTGGGATCAGGGGACCTGATATTCATTCTGGGTATGCGGAAATTCAATCGGTGGCCTTGGGGACTCCTCAGATGAGTGTAAGTTCCACGAGTGCAAGGCATTTTTATCTGTTAGGCTGTGATGTAACTCTGGCCCCCAGAACAGCATCTGCCCCATATTAAGTGCCCAGTAAATATCTGTTGAATGAATGTCTAGAGGGCCATGGTTAGGAATGTGTCACTGCGAGAGCCTGAAGCCTAAAAGAGAAAACCAAGGAACCATGAGCTTTATTTTCAGACACATGAAAAGATAAAATTCTGTCCAGAAATATTTACTGAGGGTACTTTATGTGCTAGTTCAGAACTAGGCGCTGGGGTCTCAGGTAAGATCAAAACAGTCATGCCCTTACTTCAAGCGCTCTGTCTACTATAATGTGGAATCTGTGCAGATTTTTTTTTTTTCTGGACTCCAGAGGGTAGCACCAGGTGCAAGGCAAACTGCTCGATGTCATGCAGACTTTTCCCAGCTTAAACTGCCCTGAAATGGTCTGGCTACTCAGAAGGTGGTGAGTGCAGTGTAACTGCAGTGTTCAAGCAGGGCGTCAGCCGCCCACATGTCAGAAGCTGCACTAAGACGATGCGGGATAAGAAATATCTGCCTTGGGTGAAGTCACTTCCCACACCCCAGATTATCTGCCTTCAAAACCCTGCAATTCTCTGTATCTTACTATTCTCTAAATTTCAAGGTCCCATGATGCTGACGGTCACAAATTCTAAGTCGTCAGACTCAAAAGAAATAGAGCCGAATTCATCAAGGGCCCTACAACCCACTGCCTCAAAAAGTCTCTGGGGATAGTCAGCGCCCCTCCACGCCTCGGGAAAGCTGGAGGGACGTAGCTTGGGTGTCTGGGTGCCGGAGACGTCGTGAGAAGAGAGTTCCAGAGACGGGTTCTGTTGACGGAAGTCGGGACTCGTGACAATCAAAGCATCACGTTCAGTGGTCCGGGAGGCTGGGACCGGGCCAGTCACGTGACTCGGAAGGTTTACCATGGGGTGATGTGAGATGCAGAGTTCTCAAATTACGTACAAATGACGCATTCCCACCCTTTTTGGCAACAAGATTTTCGCTGAAAGATGCTACAGTTCCGGTAAAGGGGGCGGGCTCTCATATGCTGGCAGTTGTGCTTCCGTTCGGGGCTCTACAGCTTCCGACCTCCGCTTTTTCCGTCAGGCGGGGACGAGACGCAACCTGTGCGCATGCCCCGAGTCATCCCAGAGTGGGCGGGGCCGAGGCTGCAGGAGCGGGAGCGGCGGGGGGTGGGGTGGGGAAGAGAAGGGAATTCCAACCTGTGGAACCTTGGTGCCCCCGTGGTCGGGTCCTTCCCATTGACTGTGGATGGTGTCAGGGACAGAGCCTCTGGCGGCTCGCGGCGGGTTTTGGGATCAGCAGGGTGAGGGTGGAGGGGAGTGTGTTAGTGTGTGAGTGGGGTACGGTAGTTTCAAACTTAGAATCTTGAGGCCCTCTGGGCTGAGGCGCTGGGAAGAGGGAGCTCGGGCCGCCATGCGGGACAGGACCCATGAGCTGAGGCAGGTGAGATGTCAGGGCAGCAGTGTTGGGACGGGGGAAACGGGTGGGGTCTGGCTAGAATGCCGGACTCCTGGTCTTCGGGGCAGGGAGGGGTGGCTGAGGGCTAGGAAGACCCGGAAGTCCGTGAGTCCTGTGGGGAGAACAGCAGCAGGGAAGTGATGCCAATAACCCTGGCTTTGGCAGGGGGATGACAGCTCGGACGATGAGGACAAGGAGCGGGTCGCCCTGGTGGTACACCCGGGCACGGCAGGGATGGGGAGCCCGGACGATGAGTTCTTCCAGAAGGTAAGAAGGTGGGGTCTCCGCTTGGATTCACGAGGGGTCGGCGGACCCGAGGAGCAGCGCGGTCTAGAGTACTCCCATATTTCCTTCAGCCCTCTCGGTCACCATTCCCAGGTTCGGGCAATTCGGCAGACTATTGTCAAACTGGAGAATAAAGTCCGAGAGTTGGAGAAGCAGCAGGTCACCATCCTGGCCACGCCTCTTCCGGAGGAGAGTGAGTGAAAACCTGGGTGCAGAACGCTTGCAGAACCAGATGGATTGTGGGGATTGTAGTTCCACGCAGGTGGTGGCCAGGGAGATTTGTTGATATAAGGACTGTATTCTCTTGTTCAGGCATGAAGCAGGACCTGCAGAGCCTGCGCGACGAGATCAAACAACTGGGGAGGGAGATCCGCGGGCAGCTGAAGGGTGAGCTCTTAAGACCTCAGACAGATCTAGTCCTGCGGCCCTGCCCAGCTACTGATAGATGTGGGGAGTGTGGCCCAGAGAAGCCAATGATAAATCCAGGTCACAGCAGTCTAGAACCTCTGTCTCTGGACTGTCAGTCCATAGCACTTTACACAGCCTGCTTCTCAGGTTCCTTTACTATGAAACCGTTTACTCCTACAATTCTTGCTGCCCAGTATGCATTCTTGGGCAGGCAGATAGATGAAGGTTTTGTTAGTAGACCTTTGCATAGCTGTGGGAATTCTCTGATGTATTACAAAGAAAAAAATAATTTCTCTTATCAGAGGCTCAGAATTAGTCATTTAATGGTAAGTTATATTTCCCCCCCCCAAAAAAAAATCCTATGGGGGAGTTCCCTGGTGGTGTAGTGGCTTAAGGCCTCCATGCTGGCACTGTCAGCACTGTGGCCTGGGTTCGATTCCTGGCCAGGGAACTACCCACATACAAAAAAAAAAAAAAAAAAAAATCCTATGAAGATAAGCACCTCTCTATCGTGTGACTGGGATATGGCCCTGGCCTTAGGTCCTGATTCCCAAACGATTTTCAGAAGCCACAGGTCAAACCTCCCTCTCCCACAATACCCTTGTGTCTTCCCACAGCCATAGAGCCCCAGAAGGAGGAAGCTGATGAGAATTATAATTCGGTCAACACAAGAATGAGAAAAACCCAGGTGGGTTTGTTATTCCCAGAATTAGGACATTTCAGTAGGTGCTTTATTGATCATTAGATGGCAAAAGAAGGAAGGGTATTTGGAGATCATCAAGTTCAACCTAATGATTTTCCAAATGGGGAAACTGAGGATCAGAGAGAGAAAGGACTTACCCAAGTCAAGAATCCAGGTCTCCTGATTCCCACTCTATTTTAACACCCTGCCTTCTTCTTCATTCAATGAGAAGTTGCTTAGTCCCCAGATATGACTGGGCTCAGCTGTGGGAGACATCCTTTCTAGGAAAGATAGGGTTAAGCTTGAATAGGTAACAAAGACATTTCTCAGGTAGAACTTGATAGCTAATGGCTCTGCCCAGGGAAGAAGAGGGAGCATTCATAAATGACTGGGAGGCTTCCTGCCCAGATAACAGGAACATCCTCTGCCTCATGGGCAGAATTCAGTAAGTTGGGAAGAGAAACTTACCAGGAGGCAGGGGGAAGGTCACTGAATCACCAACATCTTTGGAAAAAGATCTGAGGTGATCTGACTGGCCCCCTTGGGGTGTCCAGGGAGAAGTGGTTTGGGGTTCTGGGAGGTCAGAGTTAGAGTACATGGGTCCAGAGCTCAGCAAGGAGCCCAGAGTGAAGATGGAACAATTTGGGCATCTTGAAAAGGTGCAGCTGAAGCTAAGAGAAAAGTTATATCTCTGAGAAAGGAACTCCAAGGAATAAGGCATCCGGGAAATGGACAAGGCAAGAGGGCATTTCAAGGGGAACTTGTAGTGGTCATCAGTGTAAGAGGCTGAGGACTCAGCTGGACCTATAAATTATGGCAACAGGCTGAACTGCATGGATACTAGTACTCCTCTATAGAGTCTAAGCAGTAAGGCTGGTGTTCGGCAAGCATTCAACAAGTATTTATTGATTATATTGTGAACCAAAGATCCCAATCCTCATGGAGTTTACTTTCCAGTGAGAAAAGACAATCACCATAATAGGTACATTATTTTAGAACGTAATTAAATATTAAGGGAAAAGGTGCAGGAGAAGAGGGATTGAAAGTGCAGGAAAAAGGCAGGTTGCAATTTCAATAAGGTAGAGCAAACTTCATTGGGAAGGTAACATTGGGACAAAGACTTAACGGCCTTGTGAGTCATGAACATTCTAGGCTGAGGAGCGGTGAGTGCAAAGGCCTGAGTTGGGAGGATGCTTTGTTCAGGAGGAGGGAGGAGCCTATTTTAGTTGTAGGGAGTTAGGGAGGAACAATGGGAGGAGGTAAGGTCAGAAGGGAAATAAGGGAGGAGCAGGTCAAGGCCTGGGAAAGGCTTTAGCTTTTACTTTGGGAGAATGAGGGAACCTTTCAAGGTGGAAAAGGCAGCAGGTACCTATAACAACTCGTGGTGTTTGCTCACTGTACTGGTAGGGATGCTCGCAGGGATGCCCAGCTTATATTCTCCATCCTTAGCATGGGATCCTGTCCCAACAATTCGTGGAGCTCATCAACAAGTGCAACTCCATGCAGTCGGAATACCGGGAGAAGAATGTGGAGCGTATTCGGAGGCAACTGAAGATTAGTGAGTTGTGGCGCCTGGCCCACAGGATGGGGTAACCCAACTTAGCTCTGAACCTGGCCTTTTCCTTCACAGCAAATGCTGGAATGGTGTCTGATGAAGAGCTGGAGCAGATGCTAGACAGCGGGCAGAGTGAGGTGTTTGTGTCCAATGTGAGTGGCTACAGGCAGCCTCCCTCTGCTGGGCCTCCGATCCTCTCCAAGCCCTGCCCCTTTTTGACTGAGGGGATACTGAGGCCCAGAAGGGAATGAATTTATATGCTTAGAGTCACTCAGCAGGGCCCTGGCCCAGTTCTAGGCCAATGGGCTGTCCCAAAGCTCAGCAGGAACTTCTGACCTGATGCTGATTTTCCTGTTACCTGTCCCTCCACTCTTGTCCACTCCCTAGATACTGAAAGACACGCAGGTGACTCGACAGGCCCTAAATGAGATCTCAGCCCGGCATAGTGAGATCCAACAGCTTGAACGCAGTATCCGTGAACTTCATGAGATCTTCACTTTTCTGGCTACTGAGGTGGAGATGCAGGTGGGTGCCCCAGGGAGCTGGCTGGGCTTGATCCAGACCCCAGATGTAAGGCCATGTTTAGTCAGATCCCCAGTTGAGACTGTCAGCCCACCTCTACCCTTATCCTCTCTCTCTAAGGCTTTTGTTCCCCTCCAGGTTAGCCTTTACCTCCATCCTTAATCATGCCCCAGAATTGCGTCTGCCTCTACAGCTATGCAGATGGCCACTCCTCTATACCGAGCATTCCTCTGCCACACCAACTGAGCCCACCCCACTTATTGCCCTAACCCCACCAATAGAATACACCCTTATACCTCTAAGAGCTCCAGTCAAAGTTTCCCCCTAGGGGGCGTGCCTCCTAAAATCTATACACCTTTCCAATGGAAAGTGGTATTCTTCCCCTGGTCCTGGTTGTATGGGGTAAGGTGGGCTTCCAGCCCTGTCCTAAAGGACCTGACCCACTAGTGCTGCAGCCAATGCCCTTTTATAGCTGGGAGTTGTGGGGAAGGGATGTCATTCAGTATGAGTACCAGAACCTGGAGGTTGGCAGTGCCACAAGGAGGCAGGGATAGGAAGGCCTTCAGAGCTACTGGAAGACAGGCCTCAAAGAATAGGCAAATTCAGACAATTTTGTGAGGGGACAAAATTTTATCCTCTTTGGTTTTTTTTTTTGTTTTGTTTTGTTTTGTTTTGTTCTGTTTTGTCTTTTTTGGGGGGGGTATGTGGGTAGTTCCCTAGCTGGGAATCGAACCCAGGCCACAGCATTGACAGCGCCAGCGCTGAAACCTTAAGCCACTATACCACCAGGGAACTAAAAGCAGTCAGTTTTTTTTTTGTTTTGTTTTTAAATTTCACTCTCTTTGAAAAGGTATGAGCCATTTATGGCACTTGGCTTCAAGCTACCACTGCAAATAGAGGTTCTGTGGGGCAAGGGAGTAGGAGGGCAGAAGGTACCACATGATAGATGGGGGCCTGGAAGCTACTACCCTCAGGAGCATGAGATGTGGTTCTGTCTCAATGTCTTTTTTAGTGCAGTGTTTTCTGTCAGGAATATCCTTTGGTCATTTGGGGCTGGGGTACGCTGAGTGGACTACTGAGCCCCTCCTCCCCCAGTCACCCCTACCCTTTGAACTGCCCTGTCCTCTGAGCAGGGGGAGATGATCAACCGGATTGAGAAGAACATCCTGAGCTCAGCAGACTATGTGGAACGTGGGCAAGAACATGTCAAGATGGCCCTGGAGAATCAGAAGAAGGCTCGGAAGGTGAGCCCTGACTCCCCTCCCTTGCCCTGGGTGGCCTTCCCTTCCCATCCTGAGTGAGTTTCCCTGACCCATTCCTCTCCCACAGAAGAAAGTGTTGATTGCCATCTGTGTGTCCATCACTGTCCTCATTCTGGCAGTCATCATTTCTGTCTCCATATTGGCTTGATAGCATCGCGCATTCTTGGTGAGATATTGTGGGCCCACCCTCTGGCCTGCCCCATCCCTGGCCCTAGCCTTTCCTCCTCCCCTCAGACCCTCTTCTCGCTCCTTCCTTGCAGGCACTAAGAGTACCAGGGATCCAGGGTCTGCCTTCTTTTCCAGCAGCTGGGGGCAGCGGTGGTTGGGGGGGCAGGACAGAGCCTCCAGCCGGACTCCCTTCCTCACGCTGGCCTTGTGCAGAGGGACAGACAGTTCTTCTGGGATTGGCAGCCACTTGTTCATGGGGACCTCCCCCTTTGGGCCACAATGCCTGCAGCAGTGGGCGGGAGGGACTACAGTGTTCTGTTTGGTTGGGACACATGGTTTTGTAAGAAATTAAAAAAAAAAAAATAGGTTGGAGATTCCCCTGCGCATGTGTGTTCCTAGAGGGGCTGGCCCAGGACCTCTAGGTATCCAGCTTTCCCACCTCCTAGCCATCCTTGGGGCTAGGCCCAGCCCAAGAAGGCTCAAATCAGACTCTAGGCACTGTGATCCCAGCAGGTGGGCACTGCCCTTCTATGCTCCCACAGACACGGGTGGGGCTGGGAGCAGGTAGCAGCCACATCTGACTCAGTACTATCCCTCGGCAAATACCACTGTGAATACCTAAGGCAGAAGAAGTGAGGCTGGGCCAGACCAGGCTGTGACACAAGTGAGATGGGGGTGGCAGGGGTGGTATGAGTGGGCATTCCTGAGGCCAAGAAGAAAAGGCACTGTGAGTAACTGAGGCTGTTACTTTGGATACAGTGGATAGCGGGCCTGCCTCAGAGGGTGTGACACTTGAATGGAATGTTAAATAAGGAGCCAGTTATGACAAGATATAGGAGAGGTGGCCAGGCAAAGTGTGCCCAGAAAAAGGCAGTACCTTTGACAAGAGTTCAGTCTGGAAAGCCAGCAATTCCGGATCAGCACACCCTGTTTCTAAGGGGTTATGTGGCTGAAGCAGGTGGAGGAGGCAGAGGAGTCTGGTTTCTATGAGGCACCTGAGCTCCAGGCTCCAATTCTAAATTTCTAAGAGTTGCAAGTCCAGATACATAGTTTCTGGAGCTAGGTGTGACGCTTGTTCCCAGACACCTGGTTTCAGGGCTAAACTGGCTCCTGCTTCTAAAGTCTGGTTTGATTCGGGCAGCTTCTCACCCCGTCCAAGGTCCTGGGGCTGGATTCCGGCACCATGTCCCATTCCACTTTTGATTCCACAGGCCCCTGTTGCTGCTGTTGCTGCTGCTGCTCTTGGCTGCCCAGCCCATCTGGCCACAGTACCAATTGCTTCGACCACTGAGTGTGAGGCACATGTGGGTGCAGTGGTGATGGGAGTTGTGGAAGGGCTAGATGTGATGCCTATTGGTGGAGTCTCAGATCCCACCCCCATACCTGGGCTTGGGGAGGGGCCAGGATTATACCCCAGACACACAACCCCTGCATGTTCTACTTCCATCTGTGGCTGGGTACCCGCCAGTAGTACCTCTCAGTGGCCCTGGGGCAGCTGTCACATGGCGCCTGTGCCAGGTGCAAGTGTGTATACTTGGGCTGGAGTGTATGGTGCATGGTTGAGTTCATGACTAGGTCACAAAAGGAAAATGATTGACCAGTGGACTTAAATGTTCCTGAAGAGCATTGAGATTGGTATGTAGGGCATCCTGGGGCTGAGCACCCCAGTATTAAACAGCACTTAGATGTAGAATACTGATACAGCGGGGGTTCAGAGAGAGAATCTGCAGAAACACCCAAAAGTGATTGGACCACAGAGCACAGAGGGCATGATTAGACCAATGAAAGAGGCTTGTGAGAAACTTGCAGGAATAGGGATTAAGGGTCTTCACATGAGAAGGTGTGGCTGGGTGTTACTCCCTAGCCTCTGAACTTGAAGCTGTGCAAGTCTGGGAGGGTATCCACGCCTTCATCCTGCCTGAGATCATGTATCCTGTGTACAGATGAAACACTAGACACCTACTGGAAAGAAAGCTCCTTCTCAGCAGTGTGCAAACAATCTGATGTCCATTCAATGGAGAAACTCTGCCCCAGCCTCATTCTGCTCCAGTAGAAGACTGATATGGACACGGCGTTTCTGGGCTTCCCTGACTCTCCATGTCTTCCCCTGCAGTCTGTATCTTCAGTGGAATCCTGTCCTATTGGTCTCCTTTGTCCACTCTCTTGCCTTTCTGCCTTCAGAATAAAACTGCACAACCTTTAACACCTGTCGGGGATCTGATAGAGACTATCAGACTTAAACAGAGACTGTCACATATCTGCAGCTGGAGTCCATATGAGCTGTATGACCTCCCTGGCTATACTGGACAGCAGCAACATTGAAAGGCTGCTTATCTGTCTTAGGAAGCTATCTGGAACCTCCTGGAAGAGGTGGCTAGATGGCCAAGTTGAGGCCTTCAGTGCCAGGCCCAGTAGTTTGAACTTTGCCTGTGGGGTAGGGGACCCACAGAAGATTTTAAACAGGTGAGTGGAAAGTTTGAAGCAGACCTAGCAAACAAGTGGACCCATACATTGGAGATTTCACAAGCTTCCTTGTTTATGAGGTCAAACAATTAAGTTTGCAAACTTGCCACTGTGCACTGACATCGGCAGCACTGTACAAACAACTTTGTAAAGTTTCATAACCTTTATATTTGTGTCTCACAACTGTGCTCATGTCGATATGTGGCAGTGTTTTGCTGAGTGGCATTCATTATTATTGTGTGTTGTGTGCTGTCATGAGAATGTTGGAGCCTGAATTAGAGCAATGAACAAACATTAAATTTCTTGTTAAACTTGGCAAGAGTGGAAGTGAAATCAGGGATGTTAGTCCAAGTTTATGGGGATAACGCCATGAAGAAAATGGCAGTGTACAAATGGATTAAATATTTTTCTGAGGGGAGAGAAAGCATCACTGATGAGAGGTTGGGGTGGCCAGGAATAAGCATAACTAATGAAAACATTGCAAAAATTCGTCAAATTTTGCATCAAAATCATTGGCTTACTATGAGAAGCATAGCAGACCAAGTAAACATCCATAGAGAAACAGGAAAATCTTAGCTGAAAATCTTGGCATGAGAAAGGTGTGTGCAAAAATAGTCCCGAAGGAGCTCACTAAATGAACAAAAGCAAAGGAGAGTCGAAAGTTTGCCAAGACCTTTTGGAAAGGCAAGACGATGTTTTGGGCTGTGTTATCACTGGTGATGAAACATGGGTGTACCAATACGAGCCTGAAATAAAGTGTCAAATTCCACAACGGAAGTCAGCCAATTCTCCACAACCAAAGACGTTCCATTAGTCCCGATCAAGAGTCAAAACAGTGTTTCTAACCTTTTGATATCAGAGAGATTGTTTGTTATGAATTTATAACAACTGGACAAATGGTCAACCAAGTTTACTATTTGGAAGTGCTGAAAAGGCTGCATGAAAAAGATGAAAACTACCTGAACTTTTTGCCAACAACTCATGGCTCTTGGATCATGACAATGCACCAGCTCACATGGCACTGTCTGTGAGGGAGTTTTTAGCCAGTAAACAAATAACTGTATGGAACACCATTCCTACTCACCTGATCTGGCCCCCAATAACTTTTTTCTTTATCCGAAGATAAAGGAAATATTGAAAGGAAGACATTTTGATAACAATCAGGACATCAAAGGTAATATGATGACAGCTCTGATGGCCATTCCAGAAAAAGAGTTTCAAAATTGCTTTGAAGGGTGACTAGGCACTGGCATTGGTGCATAGCTTCCCAAGGGGAGTACTTTGTGGGTGACAGTAGTGACATTCAGCAATGAGATACGTAGCTTTCTTTCTAGGATGAGTTCACGACCTTAATTGTCAGACATTGTATATCCCTTCCCTGTAGGAAACTGATGTGAGCAAGGAGCTAAGGGCAGGTTTTGTGCTGAAATTCTGGCTTGGCTACTGTCTCCCCAACTTTCAGAAATCCGGGTTTTGGTTAGTGTGGCTTTTCTAAATTGATCTTGCATCACAACCTTTCAGCTGCAGTTCTCCATTTACTGCTTCGTTTAATGTTTCATGGTTCAAATTCCTAAGGAGAGGAACCTGATTGGTCTTGGTCAAGCTACACTGACCTGCCTATGATTTGTCTACCTTGAGTCAAGACTATCCTTGACGAAGATTGTATATGAGGTTACATGATACAAAACACTGCAGCAGAGTGTGTTTGGAGGAGGAGTGGATAAACTCAATCATTGACATTTCTGGTACTGTGTTGTATTATTGTTCCAAATATATACTGCCGTCTTTATTGGGTCCCTCTCTATAGGACTATACATTCAGTAGGCCCTACTTACAATAGAATTAAGATGACATGAAGCTGAGCTGTGGCCCACCTGTAAAATGATGTGCAATGTAAGTGAGAAATAAACCCTTGCTGTGAGACATGATACTTGGAGGTTGGTTTTTACCACATCATAAATAAATCTAAACCAACTGTTATAGAACTCACACCTAGAAGCAGAGTGCTGATACAATAAAAACATAAACCTGAACTATATGACTTTGGCCTTGAAGTTGAAGAGTGGCTGGTGAGGAAACTACCACTGAAAGTTGCAAAGATGGTGATGTGTGTGTTATGCAGTGGTGAAGCATTTGGTTAAACTGTAAATTGGAAAAATCTAAGAATACAAATTCTGTCCAAATAAGCTTGGAGCTTTAGGCAAAAAATTTGGGAAAGAGAATATTAGCAGCAAGCCTTGTTTACTACTGGGAGCAGTCAACAAGTTACTATGAGAAAGAGTTGCCTCAGAAAATAATTGGCCAGTTTTTAAGCTGAAATGGAATAGAATACAGAAATTCCAGACAAGTAATCCATATTTTAACCAGTGAAAGATACAACTTAAGCAACAAAATTTGATTAAAACTTATCTTTGTGGCAAGGGCCATATCAAGTGCATGACCCTCATGCCTTTTGAGAAAACCTCTGAATCTGTCAAAGTGGTTCCAAATAAATCCTTTCATTAGTCAAGATGATTCAGAGAAAAGAGATTAAAAGTGTAACTCCTTCAGAGGAGTTTGTAAGCTCTATTTGCCTACAATTAAGTCTAGAGGGAGACATATAGAAAAGAATTGTGGGTTTGGCTGTTGGCCTATGGAGCTGACTGGAATCAAATAGGTAAGGAGCCCCACCCACTCACTCAAATAGCCATTAGCTTAGATTTTTAAAAGATTGTAAGTGTTCAAGACTTAATATGACCTCAAACTAGTAATAATAAAAAAAAAAGAATATGACTTTGAGGGCTCCCCAATTTCTATGGGCATGAAGGAGACTGAGAAAGCTCCACCTCAGAAAGGCATAATCTCCAACATTTCCTCAAATATGGCCAAAGAGAATAAGTGGGAAAGGATGGATCACTCTAAGGGCTGATCTAAGGACATGGAGAAGAATGAACTAGGAAACCCATCCCAGGATATAGTCCTACTCAACATCTCCCCAGCAGGACTTTAGAATTACAATGGACCAGTAACTTGGGTGTCTTCCATTCTTCTTTCTGAATAGGAGTGTTTAATGTTATTATTCTATCCCTGTTCCACTTCATACAGTTGGATGTGTGGGGGTAGGGAGAATAACTTGTTTATTTATTTATTATTGTTGTTCATAGGTCTCTGGGTCAAGAGAAGCCACATTTGGACCTGATTAGAGGCTATTAGAGGTCCTGAACTTGAGCTTGATGCCATGATTAAATGAGTCATTTGGGTGGTTTCCCTCGGGAAGAGGATGCATTTATTTTACAGTGGAAAAAAACACAAAGGCAATATTTATGACAAAGAGAACAGACTGGGAAAGATTTTACAATCATTCAAAAACATTCATTGGCCCTCCCTATAGGGCCCCACCATACAAAAAATTATATATCCCCACTCCATTGACATCAGCTTTGGGCATGTAGCTTACTTTAGGCAGTGGGACATGAGTAGGAGTAACATGGACCTCTTCTAAGAAAAAGTTAAGAGCCATCGTGGGGTGTGCCAACTTCCCTCTCCTCTATGTCTTGAGATTGAAAGTTCCAGATTGAGGGATGTTCCTTCAGACTGGGTTCTGGAATGAAGATGATGTAGAAGAGAGCCACAGCTCCCATGGAGGACATGTGTTATGAGTGAGAAAAATGTGTTGTAAGTCACTGAGATTTTGGGGTTATTATTACTGCAGCATAACTTGATCCTAGCTGACTGATAAAAGCTCCTTCCATGTCACAGAAACTATTCAGTTCTTTCCTATCACCATGACAGTTGGTGTACTAAAGTGTGCTATGGCAATGCTATGAGGTCAGAGCCTTTGTCCCTTGTTCAGAGATATTTACCCTCAGGTCCAATGAGCCTGCTTGATTCTTGCTGATTCTTGGCAACTAGTGGTACTGCTGATGGGAACTAGACAAACATCTGGGAGGAAGGGGCCTCAGACCTTCTAGCATCAACTTGGTGCCTAGAAAGTGTCAATTTCACATACATCCTAAGACTACAATGTCAGCATTACAAAGGAATTGTCCGAAAAGAAAAAATGAGTGTAAAAGTAAAGCTCAAACACTCCTTAACTGCAATGGACATCCACCCTTCCAAGAAGCCCCAACATAATGAATAATAAGGGAAAATTCTGCACTAGTTCCTATATGGGTAAAGCTGCATGAAACAGAGACCCAAACTAACCATAGCTTAAACAAGATAGATGTTTATTTTTCCCTTATATAAAAGCCCAAGTTAGTATGGTGGGTCTGCATAAAGTCATCAGGACCCATGAATAATAAAATTATTACTTTATCTTGTTGCTGTTCCATCCTTGGGTTATTGCCCTCAAGATGGTCCACCACCACTGCCACAATCTAGTCCTTGTGAAGCAGCAAATTGAAGGGGATGGTTTGTCCTTTACCATAAACTGTAAAAGTTGTACAGATAATTTCTGCTCTAATCCTGTTGGCCAGGATGTAGTCACATAGCCACATCCAGCTGAAAGAGATGGTGAGAAATACAGTCTTTACTCTGGGCAGATTTTTGCCCAGATAAAAGTTCTAGGGGAACTAGGGAACAATTTCCAAGAAGCAGTTCCACTCTGAATGAACAAATATTAGGGGACTGGCAGCAGTTGCAGCCACAGATTGTGAGTATTAAGCCATCCCAACTGTATTCATTTCCTATTACTGCTGTTGTAAATTACCACAAATTTAGTGGGTTAAAACAACACACATGTATTATTTTACAGTTCTGGAGGTCAGAAATTCAAAATTAGTTTTACTGGACTAAAGTCAAGGAGTTGTCAGGGCTAGTTCCTTCCGGAGGAACCATTTGCTTGCATTTTCAGCTAATGGATGCCTGTTTGTGGCCATATCCTCCATTTCAAAGCACATCATTCCAATCTATACTTCTATCATCATATCATCCTCTCCTCTGACTCTTGTCTCCATCTTATAAGGACTCTTGTGATTGCTTTTCCACCTGAATACTCCAGGATACTCTCTCATCTCATTATCCCTACCTTAATCATATATACAAAATCCCTTTTTTCATTTAAGGTAGGTTTTAGGAATTAGGATGTGGACATATTTGGGGGGGCCATTGTTCAGCCTACCACACCACCCCATTCCACATTTAACTCATTCATTCATTTATTCATAAAATATTTACTGAGCAAGACTGTTATATCCCAGGCATTATGGTAGGTGCTGGAAAATAAAGGTGAAAATGCAGGCAAGGTTTCTGCTCTCATGGATTTATATTTTAATGGAGAGGATAAATAAATAGCTAAGATATTCCAAAACCATGACATGTATTAAAAATATAAGCAGTGGGATGTGACCAAAAAACCCCAAAATGCCAAGGGATTGGAGATGGCTGTTTTAATAGGCAGTCAGGAATGGCTTCTTAGGGGATGGTGACTGATCCAAAGGGCAGAACTGAGAGCTCAGAGGGCAGTACAGACCCATGGAGGATAATTTCTAAACCTGGAAGCCTATGGGAACTTGTCCAGGTGGATTTTGAAATTGCTTTGCATGAGTAACTCTTTTTTACCTTACAGTTCTCCCCTTTCTGAACCAGAATTTCTATAACTATTATTCTATGCCTGTCCCACCATTGCATGTTTGGAGTACATGGCATACAGGGTCTGGCAGAAGTAACACCCTTTTTTATGAGCTGGTAATCTATACCAAATCTTTTATTATACAATCATAAGCATATAATTGTGTAACATAACAATACTTTAACTACTTAAAAAGAGTGTGACTTATGCCAGACACTGTATTTCTTTAGTTTCACATGTCTACAAATGGAAGAATTGTGCTCCAGGATGAAGTATACCCAGAGCCTCATCTGAATCTAATTTAGAAAATGAGATTTGGGGCTTTTGGTCTGATGAGATCTATATGAGTATTTTCTGGACTGTGATTTGATGATGTAATGGGATGAAACTTTTAGGGACCTTGTGAGGAAGTGAATGTACTTTGCATATTGGACAGGTGTAAATTTCTGAGGGCTAGAGGATAAACTCTGGTAAGGAGAATAATGCCCCCCAGAGAGTCCATGCCCCAATCTCTATGACTATGTTACCTTATATGGCAAAAGGAACTTTGCAAATATAATTAAGGTTACTGATCAGTTGACCATAAGATAAGGAGATTATCTGAATTATTCAGGTGGGCCCAATGTAATTAACAATCTCTTAAAAGTGGAGAAGCTTCTCCATCTAGTAACAGAAGACAGAATGAGAAGTGAGAGAAATTTGAAGCAAGAGGACTTAATGTGCTATTGTCAACTTTGAAGATGGAGGGGCTCCCAGCCAAGGAACGTAGATGCCCCCTAGAAGCTGAGAACAATCTTTGGCTGACAGACAGCGAAGAAATGGGGACCTCGTCCTGCAACCAAAGGGAACTGAATTCAGTAATAACCTGGATGAGTCTGGAAGTGAATTCTACACCAGAGGCTCCAGATGAGAACCTAGACTGCCCAAGACCTGACTTCAGCCTTTGAGACCCTAACTAGAGAACCTGATTCAGCTGAGTGAGCCTGAACTTCTGAACTACAGAACTATGAGGTAATAAATGGGTGTTGTTTTTAAGATGCTAAGTTTATGGTCATTTGTTATGCCACAATAGAAACCCAATACAGTAAGATTTCACATGAGACTTGAATAAATAGAAAGAGCATCATGGGCAAATCTAGGGTAATGGGTTCCATCTCCAGGGAAGAACAAGTGCAAAGGCCCAAGACTGAAAGGAAACAAACAGATGGAAGGCCGCATGGCTGGAGACTGCTGAGTGGAAGCAATAGATTAGAAATGAGGTCAGAGCTGGGGTAAGTACTGAAAAGAAGGCAGACTTCAAGGGCAGTGATTTCTGTTGAGAGTGGGTTGTGTGTATGTAATTGAAAATGAGTCTCCAAAATTCCTCAGGTGAATCCAGAATGATGGCCCCACTTACAAAGGCTCCTGCTTTGCCCTGCCTCTGCCTCAGTCCTGGGCCCAGAGCATTCTCCTGTTAGGAGCTACAATTTATCCAGCCATTTGGCTGGGGAGAGGATGATGCCTGCAGTCTACAGTACAGACTGAGGTGTGATGCCAGTTATTGCTCCAGCAGTAGAGCCTATGATTTTGCATTTCCAAGATGCATTCACTACCTGGGAGAGATCCAGGGAGGTAAAGGAAGATGGAACAGAAGAAAAGTGAGGGCCAGAAGTCAAACTGTCTGGGCATTGTCCAGATAACAAAACTGACAAAAACATCACAAGAAAAACTACAAATAAATATTTCATATGAATATAGATGTAAAAATCCTCAACAAAATTTTGTTCTTAGCAAACCAAATCCTGAAATATATAAAAATGATTATACAGCATGACTAAGTGAGATTTATCTAAGGAATTCAAGGTTGGTTTACCATCCAAAATTAATTAATACAGAATATTAATAGAATAAAGAACAAAAACCATATGATCATTTCAATAGACAGAAAATGCATTGGATAAAATCCAACATCCTTTCATAATTATAATGTTTTAAAAGCTTAAGAAACTAGGAATAAAAGGGAACATCCTTAACTTGCTAATTATCGAAGGGCATCTATGAAAAAATTCATAGCTAACATTATACTTAAATGATGAAAGGCTAGATGATTTGCCCCTGAGGATGTCTGCCCCCACCACTTCTATTTAACATGCACTGAAAGTTCTAGCTTGGACAATTAGGTAAGGGAAAAAAAAGTCATCCAGACTGGAAAAAGACTATAAACTATTTCTGTGTACACATGACATAAACGTGTACATAGAAAATCCACACACAAAAACTATTAGAGCTAATAAACTAATTAAACAAGGTTACAAAATATAAAAATAATGTACAAAAATCTATTGTAATTTTCATCACCAGCAATAAACAATCCAAAAATGATACAAAGAAAACAATTCCATTTATAATAGCAACAAAAAGAATAAAATAGATATAAATCTAACAAGAGAACTATGACATTTCTACACTGAAAATTATACAACACTGTTGAAAGATGTTAAAAATCTAAACAACTGGGTTCCCTGGTGGTGTAGTGGCTAGGCTTCAGTGCTCTCAACACCGTGGCCTGGGTTCAATTCCCAGTCAGGGAACCACAAAAAAAAAAAAAAAAATCTAAACAACTTTTAAAAATATCCCATGTTTATGGGTCAGAAGATTTAATACTGTTAAGATGATAATACTCCTCCAAATGATGTATAGATTCAGTGCAATCCCTATGAAAATCCCAAGTAGCTTCTTTTTCTTTTTTGCAAATATTGACAAACTGATCCTAAAATTAATATGGAAATGGAAGGGATCCAGAAAAACAAACATAATCTTGAAATAGTAGAAAAAATTTGAGGACTCATAGGTCCTGATTTTAAAACTTAATACAAAGCTAGAGTAAGTGAAACAGTGCAGTACTGGCATAAAGAAAGATACACAGGTATATCCAGGGTATAAAATTGAGAACTCAGAAATAAATCCTTGCTCCTGAGCCACTTTGTTTGCTCAAGCCCATTCCTACCTCTTTGGAGTGTACTTTCTCCTCAATAAACTATCTTTTTGTTTCACCACTTAAAAAAAAAAAAAAGAAAGAAAGAAAGAAAGAAAGAAATCCTCATGTTTACAGTTAGCTTATTTCCAATAAGGTTGTAAAGAGAATTCAATGAAGAAAGAATAGTCTTCTTAACAAATGATGCTGAGACAATTGTATACCCATATGTAAAAGAATGAAGTTGGGCCCCCTACTTCAAATCAACTAAAAATGGATTAAAGACCTAACTCTAAGAGCTTTTAGCTATAAAACTTTTATAGTTTATTTTAAAAGTTTATAATTTTTAAACTTGCAAGTTTATAACTAGGTTATGAACTTTATAAATGTTTATAAAACTCTTGGATAAAAACATAGGCAGGGAGTTCCCTGGTGGTGTAGTGGCTTAAGGCTTCGGCGCTGTCAACGCTATGGCCTCGGTTCGATTCCCAGCCAGGGAAATACCCACATACCAAAAACAAAACAAAACAAACAAACAAACAAACAAACAAACAAAACATAGGCATAGGAGGTCATACAATTAATTTTGCGAACTCATCCTAGAAAAAGTGCTACATACCTCATTGCTGAATATCACTATGGTCACCTTTGAAGTACTCCCTTTGGGAAGCTATGCGCCAACACCAATGCCTAGTCCACCCTTCAAAGCAGTTTTGGAAGTTTTTTCTGGAATGGCTATCAGAGCTGCCATTGTACCCAAAATCTGACAATTAAATTCACAAACTGGCCACCATGCACTTATGTTGGCAGTGGGGCCAGTTTGTGAACTTAATTGTCAGATTGGGTATAATGACAGCTCTGATGGCCATTTCAGAAGAAGAGTTCCGAAACTGCTTTGAAAGGTGGACCAGGTGCTGACATCGGTGCATAGCTTCCCCAAGGGGTATACTTTGAAAGGTGACCATAGTGACATTTAGCAATGAGGTATACAGCACTTTTCCTAGGATGAGTTCACGGAATTAATTGTCCGACTTCATAAATCTTCATGACTTTGGATTAGGAAGTAGTTTCTTAGCTACTACTATCAAAGTACAAGCAACAAAAGAAAAAAATAGATAAATGGACATCATCAAAATTTAAAACTTCTGGGCTTCAAAGGACACCTTCAAGAAAGTATAATACAATGCACACAATGGGAGAGAACCTTTGCAAATCATAAAAACTTGTGTCTAAAATACATTAAAAACCTCTTACCACTCAATAGCAAAAAGTCAAACAACCCAATTAAAAAAATGGACAAAGGACTTGAATAAACATTTATCCAAAGATGATACACGAAGGGCCAATAAGCACATTAAAAGATGTTCAACATTATTTGCCATCAGGGAAATGCAAATCAAAACCGCAAATTCACACCTACTAGGATGGCTATAATAAAAAATACACAGATAATAACAACTGTTACTGAAGATGTGGAGAAGTTGAAACATTCATACCCTGTTGGTGGGAATGTAAAATGGTATCGTCACTTTGGGAAACAGTCTGACAGTTCCTCAAATGCTTAAACAACAGAAGTTACTGTATGACCCAGCAATTCCATTCCTAGATATGTACAGAGAATTGAAAATGTCCACACAAAAACTTGTACACAAATGTTCATAGCAGCATTCTTCACAATAGACAAAAAAATGGAAACCCCAATTTCCATCAGCTGATGAATGGATAAACAAAAGTGGTATATCCATACAATGGAACATAATTTGACAGTAAAAAGGAATGAAGTACTGATTAATTTACATGAATGAATCTTGAGAACATTACACTAAAAATATAAATAAGTCAGTCACAAAAGACTATATATTGTATTATTCCTACATGAAATGTCTATAAGAGGTGAATCCATAAAGACAGATATAAGATTAGGGATTGACTAGGGCTAAGGTAAAGGAGTTGGTGGGGGTAGGGAGGATTGATAGGCAGTGACAGTTAATAGGTATGGAGTTTCTTTTAGGGGGATGAAAATATTCTACAATTAGATTGTGATGGTTGCATAATCTTGTAAATATAGTAAAAACCACATAATTGCATACTTCAGATAGGTTGAGTGTATGGTATGTGAATTACATTTTTTTTTTTTTTTTTTTTTTTTTTTTTGCTTTTTGTTATGTGAGTAGCTCCCTGACTGGGGATCGAACCCAGGCTGCAGCGCTGACAGCGCCAGCGCGGAAGCCTTAAGCCACTACACCATCAGGGAACTCCTGTGAATTACATTTTAATAAAGCTGTTAAATTTTTAAAAAGTCAGACTAAATCTTCAGGGAGCAGGAACTAAGATATGGGATGCCTGAGTTGTCAGAGAAGGGGAACCAAGGGATGGGTGGGTAGTCTGAGCCCAGAAAAGGAGTGGGAGTTGTGGATTCCTTCTGAACATCCATGAGACCCACTTCATCCTTTATTGTACACAAATACCCAAGCATAACTGTTGATTAGTGTATATGGTATCTTTGCACCAATTTTTCAAAGGTGCCTCACCATATCCCAAGATAAATCATCTTACTCAAAGTCACAAATCAAGTCAGTAGTAACCAAAGTCCCCCTGCTTCTAACCCTCAGTTCGGTGTGGTTTTTTTTGTTTTTGTTTTTGTTTTTGCTTTTTGGGATGTGGGTAGCTCCTTGACTAGGAAGCGAACCCAGGCCGCAGTGATGACAGCGCCAGCGCCAAAGCCTTAAGCCAATACACCATCAGGGAACTCCCTCGGTTTCTTTCCTGGATCCCTTCCTTCAGACTTTGGTCTCAGCCTGAACAGGTAGGAGGCCTGGGCTCAGTGCTTGACCTGCTCTGGATATGGGTATGGGCAGTGAGTGGTCTTGGCCAAACTGTTGCCCTCTTGCTGCAGCCACGACACCCTGACCCCTACTGTTGCCATGTGCCTCCCTGTTCTTCTATGGAGAACAGGAATGAGGGCCCTTTCCAAAGCCTGGGCATGACAACTGCTGAATGAGGTCCTTGACATTAAAGGAATACATACTATACTTCCGTTCCTGGTGCTACCAGGTATACCAGTCCTGAGCAAGGGTCAGCTGTTGCAAAATACCCTATTACTGGCACAAGGGCCTGGAGATAGGCTGCATACTTGTTACTTCCTGAAGCTGCCAACTTGGTGGCCCCCAAGTCTAGAGATGGTAAGACTATGGAAAAGATCTGGTCTCTGACCTTTGGCTTTGTTTTGGTTTATAAATGGGGAAGGTCCTAGTGCCAAGTTTATAGTCCAGAATTAGTTCTTGAGTATCTTTCTAGAAATAGTCTATAGGAATTTGAGTACTTATGTATAATTTGGCCTAAATAGGAGCATATTAACAACACTCTTTTGCACTTTTTCACTTGACATATTTTTTAGATATTATTCAACAATATAGATTGATAAGCCTCTTTTTTTTGTTTTTTTTGGTAGTTCCCTGGCTGGGAATTGAACCCAGGCCATGGTGTTGAGAGCACTGAAGCCTAGCTACTACACCACCAGGGAATCCCCAAGCTTCATTTTTTTTTAAACAGCTGCATAATGTATTTTACAGTGACTAGCCTTAGTCCTTTGCTAATGGGCATTTAGGGTGTTCCATTATTACAAATTTTGCTGTACTGAATATTCTTTTATCTTCAATTTTGCAACAGAAGTGGTAAAAGAAATTCGTGGTGTAAATTCTTTGAGGTGTACTTGCTCAGTCAAAGGGTAGGTCTATTTAATTTTTTGGTAAATATGATCAAATCATCTTCCCAAGAGGCTGTACCA
Source organism: Lyroderma lyra (assembly GCA_004026885.1). Taxonomy (NCBI): domain Eukaryota; kingdom Metazoa; phylum Chordata; class Mammalia; order Chiroptera; family Megadermatidae; genus Lyroderma; species Lyroderma lyra. Next base: position 90,578 of record PVJL010004688.1, on the reverse strand, counting down.
ATTTACACTAAATGTGGAGCCTCATTTTTGTTTTTCCATTTTGGTCTTTGAAAAATTACTTAAAAAGATGTGTAGCCTTTCAGAGTGTGGATATAATTGTGAAGTTATTTAATAGTCTATCCTTCTCCCATTATTTGAATAATTATATTTTTCACAAACTAAATTCCCAGAAATGGGGTTGTTTCTGAACACTGCCCCTCTTCATTGTTTAATTTATTGTGCCAGTTTTCACTCCAATGTTTTGGTGTTTGATTATCAAGATGTAAACAGATCACCTCCACCATTTAAATATATTGCTTTGCGGAACTTTGGATTTTCATGTGTTAAAAAATCCTTTTTGGATCACAATGAATCTAATTAAGCTGGGGAAAATCAACATCTTTTAATAATGTCTTTCCATTCAGATACACGATGTACAAGTATGTCGCCATTTAGTTAGGTTTTATCTTATACCCTTCAGGATAGACATTTTCTTCATATAGGTTCTGCATGCTTCTTGTGAGGTTTATTATTTTGTAGTTATGGGTTTTATTATTGTGAATGGGACCCTTTCCTCCCAAGTCTATGTTCTAATTTGTTATTGCAGTATACGAGGTTGGACAATTAATTTCACAAACTCATACTAGGAAAAGTGCTACATACCTCACTGACACCTTACCGAGTTGTAGTGTTGCCAGCATAAGCACATGGTGGGAAGTTTGTGAACTTAATTGTCAGATTTTGGGTACAGCGACAGCTCTGATGGCCATTCCACAAAATGAGCTCCAAAACTGCTTCCAAGGGTGGACTAGAGGCTGGCGTCAGTGCACACCTTCCCAAAGGGAGTACTTTGAAGGTGACTCTAGTGAGATTCAGCAATGAGGTATGTAGCACTTTTTCTAGGATGAGTTCGTGAAATTAATTGTCCAAACTCCTATAGGAAATATACTAATTTTAGGCCTTAGTTTATTCTCTTTAAAAGGAGAGAAGTAGAACTACTCAGTAAAAGGTTTCTGTGGTCAAAATACATATGGGATAAACAAAGCTAAATAGATTTGTTCATTGCAGAACTTACCAATGACTTTCATACATTTTTAATCATCAAGAGCCCCCAAGAAAGGTGCAGGAGTTTCTGGTACTTACTTGACCATGGAACCTTTTGTCACAAGACATTCTGAAATGTACTTTAAGAAACAAAGCACCCCAAAGACATTCTAATTTCTAATCTGTCAATCCAGGGATCTCCACTGAACCTTGTCTGATGTCCAAACTCCAGCTCCCCTACCCGCAACCAGAACACAGAAGACAACTCAGTGTCAAAGTGAATGCTTTAATGAGTGTTAACTCAGAGGGAGCCATGACCCTCAACCGTGGGTGCCAGCCTCCACTGCCCCCAGATCTTATTGGGAAGGTGATTTGGCTGACTGGGAAGCAGGGATTGGGAGTCTATAGAGTAAACTGGGGCAAAGGAAGATTCAGGAGGCATCCTATGGGGGCTCAGCTCCTGGGAATGTCCAGGAAGAGAGATGGGCCTCAGGCCGGCCCCTCTTCAGGCATTCCTAGCAAAGCCACAAGGGGCTCCAGGGGTGTGGGGGTCCCAATGGGCACAGGGTGGGTGCGTTCGTGCTTGCGCAGGTCACTGGCACTCAAGAAGGCCTTGGGGCAGTGGGGGCAGGTGTAGGGGCGCACAGAACTGTGTGTGCGGCTGTGCTTGCGCAGCCCAGCCCTGTCTGAGAAACTCTTGCCGCACTGGGTGCAGGGAAAGGGCCGGAGCTCTGGGTGTGAGCGCTCATGCCGTCGCAGCAACGTCAGTGTAGAGAACGTCTCCTTGCACTCCCGGCACACAAATTGTGGTGGCTTCTCATCAACTTCCTCACCGCCTCCCACCTCACCTGCCCCCACCAAGGGACCAGGAGCCTCTCCAACTCCAGCATCTTGGCACTCCACATGCTCCACCGTCATGCCCACCACTTGCCACTGGGTGGCCATCACACTGCCTGATTCCGGGGGCAGCCCTAGCAGACCTGCTGGAGGATCCCCTAGCCCTGCACCTGCTGCTGGGGCCGATGAGCCCTCACCTGCCACATTGACAGGCAGTGCCAGCCCCACTACCACCTCCTGTTGTGGGGGAGCCCCTGCAGCCTCACTACTTCGATGGGTCCGCTCATGCTTCCTCAGGCTTGACGATACCACAAAGGACTTTCCACAGGCGTTACAATGGAAAGGACGCTCACCCGAGTGCACGCGGCTGTGCTTAGTGAGACTGGCTCTCTCGGCAAAGGCTCGCCCACACTCCTCACAGCGGAAGGGCCGCTGGCCTGAGTGCACCAACGCGTGCCGCTTTAGGTCCCAGGACGCCACGAATGTCTTGTCACATTGCAGGCACTTAAATGGCCGGTCACCCGTATGCACCCGCCGGTGCATGGCCAGGTCTGCTGGCTGTCGGAAGTCCTTGCCACACTTTTCACAACGGTAAGGCTTCACGCCCTCATGCGCCCGCTGGTGGCGCCGGAAGCTTGAGGGATCAGAGAACATGCGGCCACAGCGAGGACACAGAAAGGGCTTCTCGCCGGAGTGAGTGCGCTCGTGGCTCTGGTAGGAGCTGAGTTGAGTGAAGCCCTTGCCACAGGCTGGGCAGCGATAGGGCTTCTGCGCTGCGTGGATACGTTGGTGGCACGTGAGCGAGGATGAGCGGGAGAAACTCTTCCCGCATTCTGAGCAGAGGAAGGGACGCTCACCGGTGTGGGACCTGTGGGAGTGTGAGGAACCCAGCATGAAAATGGCAGGCCCATCAACTGCCCCCTGCTGCCTATCTGTATTCCAAGTTGGGTACCCCTAACATCCTGGGGGACATTGGCCCAATCCCCTAAGAGCCACAGGTCTATACCCCAGAATAAAAAACCTTCAAGCTGGGTGTCTGGATTCCAGAAGAGAGACCCTTTTGACACTCTAAAGACTTATGACATTTAGGTCCCACTCATACCTTCCGGGATCCACCAGGAGACGCTCTGAGTGGCCCACCTTCAAGCCCTGCCCACTTTCCTGCTGTCGAGGAATCCAGGTCAATCAGACTCGACTCACATCCTCAGGGCCCCTCCCATGGCGGTCTGCCTCACCCACCAACCAACTAGTGGCATCAGCTCCTCCCACATGCTCATCAACCTCATAGCTCCACCCCGCTCACCTTTCATTGGCTCATCCTGCTCCTTAAGACCCAACCCCAGGCCCCATTAGTTACAGGACAGCCGCTGCCAACCCCCTCAGGAGCCCTCACCGCTCATGGTTGCGTAGGTCCTTGAGCTCTGCATAGGCCTTGCCACAGCGCTCACAGCCGTAGGGGCGCAGGCCTGCGTGTGTGCGCCGGTGCTTGCGGAACACAGAAGGGTCGGCAAAGCTCTTGCCGCAGTCGGCACAGGCATAGGGCCGCTCACCAGTATGACCACGCTGGTGAATCTTGAGCTTGGAGAGCGCGCCGTAGGCCTTGGGACAGTGCGCGCAGCGGAAAGGCAGCTCGCCTGCGTGCGAGGCCAGATGCACACGCAGGCACACGGGCTGCATGAAGCGGCGGCCACACTCGGGGCAAGGGAAGGGCTTCTCACCCGTGTGGCTGCGCCCGTGACTGCGCAGCTCGGGTGCCGTTTTGTAGGCCTTGGGGCACAGCGGGCAGGTATAAGGCCGAGGCTTAGCTGCTGCACCTGACACCTTGTCCCCGGCGGCATCTTCCGCTTTGGTTTCTGTCTCTGGCTTTAACTTCATCTCTGGTGCCTCTTCTGTGCAGTCTACAGGCCCATGTGTGGCAGCGTGGCGTGCTGCTCTGGGCGCATTTGGAAATGTCTTGGTACAGGACAGGCACCTGTAGCGGCGTCCAGAGCGCTTATAGCCCGGGCCTTGGGACCTGGCCTCTGCAGACTCCACCTCCATGGCCTCGATGGGCAAAGATTCTCTGTAAGAGAAGCAAAGTTAGGCAGAAGTTACCTCCCTTTGCCATTCTTTAAGGCCTCTCCCCTCACCAAAGTCCTCCTGAGGCTTGAGGAGGATCCCTACTTTACCTGCATTTCCCACCAGAATCCACCACATACTTTCTTCCAAACTTCCTGGATCTGACACTATGTGTTTATGTTCCCTCTCTAATCTGTTCACTGATGAATGGAGTTGGACCCAGTGACTTCAGAGGTGCTAAGGGAGGAGTCTGGGGTCATCAACATGTCTGCCGGCACTTACCTCCCCAGCCTCCGAGCTTTTCCAAAATCTGTGGCATTCCCACAGATGTTTCCATCCATCTCACCATCTTCCTTCAGTTCAGCCTGTGCCAGGATAGAGGCTACCCAGATATGGGTCTAGCCTGAAGGTATCCAAGTGCCCAGGGAAGACAGAGGTAGGTCCAGCAGAGGACAAAACCAGTAGACTAAATGTGATTGGTACCATCTGTCTGGAAGTGATAGGACCCCAGCATATGTATTTTCTTTTCCCCTTCTAGTTGGTGAGCTTTCAGAGGCAGCAACTGTTCACACAGAATTCTTGACTTCCATAGCTATAAGGGACTCCACCCCAGCCAGGAATCCTGGTCTACCCTCTGGTCTGAAATTGCTGCTGGTGTGCTTGCTTTGGCAGCACATAAACTGAAACTGCTGTTGGGCTCCTGGTCCCATGGTTCTGACAATGAAGCTCAGTTACTCTCAAGGCAGCTTGAGCCATTGCTGACAGTTAGAAGCCTCTGAGTCATAATCAATGTATCGGATCTAACCTGGCCTCCTGAGAAACCCATTCTAGCTAAGACCTCTTCATTCTCAGTTCAGAGACTAGACACCCTCCATACAGCTGTTCCTGGGGATCATGTCTGGAAGGAAATAGGATTAACAGCTGTATTAGTCCTAACACCAGTTCATCTTCTTTGGGCAAGAGGATTATGGCAGATCCACTTATGGAGTACTCAGCAGCAGCAGCTGCTAGGGATGGCCTGGGTGGGGCTGAGGATCTGCTATAAAGGAGGGGAGCCTGTTGTGCTGAGAAACTCAGCTGGGAGGTAGGAGGCCTAAGTTCTCTGCTCCTTTCTAAGCCTGTTTCCTCACCTGCACACCTCCGAGGTTGGTGGCTTCTATGTTATGACCCAGGGAGGACATGGGAGTCCCTGGGGTGAGTGTCAAGGGCTGCATATTTAAAAGTCAGCACCCTTCTGCCTGGTGGCCCTGCCTCAGTTCCCCACCCCCTATACACATAATCTAGTGTGTACAAATAGCTAGGATCTTCTCCCTAAAGTACCATGTGATGCTCTGTTCCCCATTGGTGGCTGTTAAAATGCCACCAATCCTTCCTTTGAGCCCCACTTCCCCCAGGAAACTGTCCCTTCATCTCCCCTTTAATTTTTAGCCCCAATCCCACACAACTCTGTTCTGCCCTCAGCTTGTTTTATTTCACTTTTCCCACTAAATCCTGGGGCTCATAGGTGAATGAAAGGGTTTGAGGCCCAACCTTCCCAAGGCTTGAACTCCCCCCTACACTTTTCAGGGGATCCCTCCTATTTCTGGATGAGGTACTTACCTCCCTTCCAGTCCATCTGGACAGTCTGACTGATAAAGTTCATCCTTATTTTAAAAAAAAATAGCTAATATTTCCTGAGTACTTGCTAAATAACAGGCAGTATCCTAAACTCTTTACATGAATTAACGCACTTAAACTTCATGTCAGTAACATGAGAAAAGTTCTATTATCATTCCCTTTTCACAGATAAGGGAACTGAGACCTAGAGAAACAATATATCATTGTGCTTAAATGCACCATCTCTGAAGCCAAACTGCCTGGCTTCAAATCTTGCCTCCTTTCCTTTCTAGCTGTGACTTCAGGAGGTAGCACCTCAGTTTTCTCATTTGATAAATTGAGGTAATAATAGTACTTACCTCACAGGGTTGGATGAAGATTAATGAGATAAGAATAGTTACTGCCCTCAATTATTGGGAATCTTCTCAGAGCCAACACTGCTGAGCAGTGCTACCTTATATAATTCTCTCACAGCTTTCTGAGATAGAGATTATTGTCCTCATTTTACAGACAAATGAAGTGAGGTTCCATAGTCACTCAGCTAGTAATTCACAGCTGGGCATTGAATGCAGGTGTTTAACTTGCCTTGAGTTGTTGGGCCCTTGCTCAGTTATCTGGGCCCTTCCATACTTGTCTGCTGCCTGGGCCAATCCCACAGTGACCAGACCCTTAGGTTGCACCTTTGTCTTCTCTTATCACTGTAGAACTGCCTTGAGACCAGAGCCAGCACCCTTTGTTTCTGTTTCCCACAGGTTCTGAGCTCTGGGCCTCAGTTTTCCTATCTGTGAATCAGAAAACAGCTGAAGAGGTAAATCTCTCCTCCTAAGGCACTTCCCAGGGGGAAAGGTGGGAGAGTGCCAGGTTGGTCCCAGCAGGCACCGAGCTCTGTGAAGAGGGCCGGGTAGGCTAGGCCCCTGTCTAAATCCCACCATTAGCTCCTTGCTTCACAGTTCACTAAGGACCCTTCCACCCAGCACTCCCTAAAGTGATGTTTCTCCAAGTCGGGAAAAGGTCCTGTGAACCCCCTGCATGAGAATAATCATCCAGGGAATGTGGGGCAGGACTCAAAAATTTGTATTGTGAACTCATTCTCTTCCAACTAACACTCAACACTTAAAATCCAGACACATCCTGAGGTCTTTACAAGCTTCTAGGAGAGAGGCATTTTTACTACACTTCATTTTCAGATATTGAGATTAAGTCCCTATAAGGGAAAAATCTTGCACAAGGACACTCAGCTAGTCAAGGAGCCCAGACTCAAACCAAAGTCTTCAGATCTTTGGGCTGGGCTCATTCTCTACCAGTCTTCATTTACTTAAGGTTTATTAGCCAAATCATGAGGCTTTCCACTGCTCCTACAATAAAGACCAGTATCTTTTTCATGGCCACCAAGGCCCTGAACCATCTAACTGTTGCCTGCCTCACCTCCTATTCCACTTCCGTGGTTCACCTAGGCTCCAGGCACACTGGCTCCCTCTCTTTCTCAAAAAACTAAATTCTTTCCCAGCCAGGGAACTACCCACATATCAAAAAACAAAACAAAACAAAACAAAACAAAACAAAAAAACCCCCAAACAACAACAACAACAAAAAAACCCCAACTAAATTCCTTCCCACTTCATGGTCTTTGCACTAGTAGTTACCTCTACAGGAACCACTATTCCCCAAGGATCTTTGTGTAGCTATCTCTTTGAGTTCACTTGGGTTTCAGCTCCCTGTCACCCCAAAGAGAACTTTCCTGACCACCCTTCTTAATGTTGTCTGCACACCTGCTAATCACTATCCCCCGTCTTTAATTTCTTCTATGGTGCTCATATGGAGAACATTCCTTGCAAGTTTACCATGGGCCAGGTATCATTCTAAGAATTTTATGTGTACTACTCAAGCTAAGCCTCACAACTGCCTAGAAGTTTATTATGGACTAAATGTGTACATGCACAGAGGAAAGCGCATGTCAGGACATAGCAAGGTGGACTTCTACAAGCCAGGGCAAGAGTCCTCACCAGGAATTGAACTGGCCAGCACCTTGATTTTGGACTTCCCCAGCCTCCAGAACTGTGAGAAATAAATTTCTGATGTTTAACTCCCTCAACCCCGCTGTCTGTTTTGTTATGGTAGCCTGAACAGACTAAATTAAACAGTATTATTTCCTCCATATTACAGTCAAGGCTACTGAGGCAAAGAGAAATGAAGTAACTAGTCATAGTCACAGCCAATATTCAAATCCAGGTGGCCTGCTTCCCAAACTTCTGCTCTCTGTCCTGATTATTGCTGTGGTAGCACTTACACATTTGATGGTTTGGTTGTTAATTCTGTTCCCAACACAACAGTCTAGGCTGGTGGAGAGCCAGGAACTTTTATTATTCTGTATCCACTACACCTAGAACTGTGACTGGTGCCCCAAAACAAACCCAGGCCTGTAACTATAACAGGCATTTTTGAGAATGTCCTTCAATAACTATTCATTACTGCATTTCTCTGCCTGTCCAAGTTCCCAAGATCCAAATATTGCCCCTATTTCCCACACTGGGTTCAGTGCTCTAGTGAGGGAGGTGTGTATCTTTGCTTCACTACTGACTTAGAAGTGGGATGAAGTCTTGCTGCCTGAACAGGCTCTAAATGCCAGGGATGCAGAGATTGAAATTTCAGAGTTTAGGCTAGGACCCTGCAAGCAAGGATGAAGTGAAAAAGGAGCCACTTTTTATCCTCTCTGCATCTCAGTCTCCCCATGTCCAAACAAGTATTCACCCACAGGCTTCACAGCCCATGAGAGATTTGGTGAGATAATGAATAGGAAACTGGGAGTCGTGCAGAGGTGCGAGCTAATCATCTCCTAAACCTCCAATCTGGTCAGTTTACAACATACTTTTCTATTCTCAGCTCCAGCGACAGTGTCCCTCTCCCAACAGCGACCTAAGCACCAGACACAATTCTCAAACTTCCCCACCTAAATGCATCTCCACGTGAAGTGCTCTCTGAAAAACTCTTTCATCCTTCAAATAACCGCTTCCCCAGTGCTCCCAGGAATACTTAATAGGCAGTACAAGTAAGAGCGCCACGGCGCTCTGAGCCCCAGTTTTCTCTGTAAAATGGGATCTCTGAGATATGTGCGAGTTTGAAAAGCGTTAGGGCAAAAGAGACGCGCTGAGGAGGGGCAGAGAGTTGCAGAAACCCTGCGCTTCTCGATCCCTGCTACCTTCTATGTGACGATGCCCATGCCAGGGCTGGCAAGGAGTGAACGAAGAATAAAGAAATGACCAAATGAATGGACCGAGGGCCGAAGCTGGACAAAGACATGCAAGATGGCGTTCGCTAGGACCGCGGGAGGGGCGGCTAGGACCTCGGCCGGGGAGGGGAGCCCCAGACGCCGGGACCCTTGCTAGGCAAGCCCCGGGACTGGGACAAAAAACCCGCAACATGGTAGGCTCTAGGACCCCCGAGCGAGCATCGCACAAGGCGGGCAGCCGCGCGGGCCGAGCCCCAGCGTCTGGAGCAGCCCTCCCGCGGGGACAGCCGGCGGGTTCTAGGACCCGCTGGGCCCGGAGTCCGCCCGCGCCCGCCCTGGGCCGCACTCCTCCCGCCCCGCCCGCGCTGCTCACGCCAGGCCAACCCCATCCGCCCTCAGCGCCCACAGGGAAACTGAGGTGCGCTCGGATTGTGCGCTGAGGGCGCCCGGGGGTCCCTGTGGTTTCCTGCCGGCGTTTCCTACCTGAACCGACTTAGGCTGGCTTCGTCGCGTCAGTGGCAGCTCCTCTCACCGACGGAGCCCGGGACACTACCAGCGAGGGGAAGGTGCTAGGACCCAGCGAGGTGGGAGGCGGGGCCGGCGGGCGGAAGTGGAAGGAAGTTTCCCGGACTAGGGAGGAAGGTAAAGTTTATCGGAGCATCCCCGGCCGAAGGTGGCGGAGAAACATTTTGCAAGGGATCTCTGTGGGTGCCAAAGACAGAGGACGCCGAACAGGCTTACTATATACAGCGGGCTACCGCTAGCTTGGGGCCAGATCACCCAGAACTAGAAGGCGGGGGTACAGAAAGGCCATGCTCAACATTTGTTAATACCTAAATCCTATATTCCATAGTTACCGTAACAGCGAGGAGGGCATGAAGCTACCTCCATTTGTCTTGAGAAGATTTTCAGAGAGCCTCACGAAAAGTGTTGCCAAAGTACTACGGCTACGGCTGCAGAACCCTTTTTTTTCTTCTCTTCTGAGCTCAGCCAATATGCACCGGAACGGTTTTAGCTGCTCTTGCCGGAAATGTGGCTAAGGTTAGTGCGAAACAACGCAGCTGTTGACCTACATGGGCGGGGTCAGAGTCGCGTTTTAGCTACTTCTGGCTTTGTGCCGGAAGTGTGTCAATGTAGAATGGCTGCTTGGAGGCGGGTCAGGAAGTGTTCTCGAGTTGGAGGTTCCGCGGGGAAGCTTTTGTGGCTAGGACACTTCCTGTTTCCTAGTAACAATAGGAAGTATCCGCGAAGCTCTGGTTGGACTCCGGGCTCGTGCTAGCTGCGCCCTCTGGTCTACCTCCTTCCCTCTTCCCCTTTTCCTGTTTCTCTTTCCCTCTATCCCGCCCCTCCTACCTCTTGGAAGCCCTGGCGGAGTGTGCGTGTGTGGGAGCGCAGGAACACCCCACAACCTTCCCTTGGGGCGCGCGGCTGCACTTAGGGGTGAGGGTCCCAGTGCGCAGGCGCGCTCCCGTTCGCGGTCCCCAACGGACGCACCCGCGGCGGGAACAAGAAGGGGCCACTCGTGCAAAGGGTCCCAAGAGGAAATGAGTGAGGCGAAAGCACCTCGGTGGTTGATAAGGAGAGGGGACTCTTGAGCGAAGAAGGGGCTTTGTGAGGTGAGAATTTGGGGAGCAGGTTTGGTTAGGGAGTTTAGTCGGAGATAGGGAGTTGTACTAGGGTCCAGTGAGAATGAAGAATCAGGGTGAGAGAAAGCACTGGGCTTGTTATGGGGAGAGCAAGGGCTTTGAAAAGAAGATTGCCTGAATCAGTGGGTTTGCTTGTGTGTAAACTAGGATAACAGGCACTGTGGTGTGTTGTGAGGATTAAGTGACACAATGAATATTCTTTATTTAGCTCAGCGCCTGGAATATGGTCATGCTCAGTTAGCATGCGTTGCTATCCTCAGTTTTAGGTGAGGAGGTAGGAGAAAAAAATGAGAAGGGGTGGTGAGGGTATAGTGAGGAGGCTTAGGAAAGAAAAAGCGGATGAAGAACACCAGAGTGGGATGGAATTTCAGTGATGGAATATATGTAGTTTCAGTTCAGGGGAAGTGGGTGAAGGAAATGGGCAAGAGAGTCTTTTAGAAAGGACATCTTGTTACCCTGAAAGGAATAGGGGATGTGGGGGAACAAGTCAGCCCCTTCTCTGAAGGGGGCCCCTGACTTCATCTCTGAGGCCCTCATCTGTCAACTGGAGAAAGAAGCTGATCTTTCAATGATGCTAGACTACTCTCTTTAGCTGAGGGGTGAAGGAAGGAGGATTGGACATCTCTTATTGGAAGTCCTAGGAACAGTTCAGGTTTTCTTTTAAGATGTCACAGGAGATAAGTTGGTTGTAGAGAGGAGAGGGTTAGGGGCTGTAAGACTTTATGAATTTGGTCTGAAGAACAGGTTAATAGTTCTGTGATCAGTGGTAGATTATATCCTTCTACACTTAAGTTTCCTTATCTATACTTTTAGGGATGAGTTGGGCCTAGGGAAGCATATTTGAGGGCTTGTGTGCAGGGAAGCCTTCAATGATGGTACTTCCAAATTAATCCAGTAGAAAACAGGTCCCTGGACATTGCTGCTTGGGGAACTTCTCTATGACCTCTGGTGAACTTGCTGCTTATAGAGCCAAGAGACAAAGTTAATTCAGGCCTTTTTTCTGACCACTGCCCCCTCTTCCTAGGCCTTGGCCCCACCACCAGAGGAAAATGCTGCCACCACCTGCCTGCTTTTCCTGAACCTCCATCTTTCTGCCACACTGCCTCATGGAGAACGTGTCCACCTCACTCAGCTGCTCTGACTGTCAGCGCCACTTTCCTAGCCTCCCGGAACTGTCAAGGCACCGAGAACTACTCCATCTATCCTCCAGCCAAGACAGTGAAGAGACTGACAGTATCCCTCGACCTTACCGCTGTCAGCAGTGTGGGCGGGGCTACCGTCACCCAGGGAGCTTGGTCAACCACCGGCGGACCCACGAGACTGGCCTTTTCCCCTGTACCACCTGTGGCAAGGACTTTACCAATCCCATGGCCCTCAAGAGCCACATGAGGACTCATGCTCCTGAGGGTCGTCGCAGGCGTAGGCCCCCCCGCCCCAAGGAAGCCACTCTACACCTCCAGGGGGAGACAGTGACCACTGACTCCTGGGGCCAGAGGCTTGGCCATGGGGAAACCTGGGGAAACCAGAAAAAACATGCTGACGAGACATCTATCTGTGCATCTGGGCCTGAGCCCAGGGTAGCTCTGAGTACTTGGGAAGATTCACCCACCAAACAAGGAGAAGGCTGGGAAAGCCAGCCAAATTCTGAGGAGGGTACAAATGACTGGGTGCCCACCAACAACTCTGTCAGAGCCCCACTGCTCCCCACTCCAGCCAACAACCTCCTTACCAATTTGGAACAGTATTTGGCTGAATCAGTGGTAAATTTCACAGGAGTCCAGGAGCCCACTCAGTCCCCTCCTGCTGAGGAAGAACGGCGGTACAAGTGTAGTCAATGTGGCAAGACTTATAAGCATGCGGGAAGCCTCACCAACCACCGCCAGAGCCACACCCTGGGCATCTACCCTTGTGCCATCTGCTTCAAGGAATTCTCTAACCTCATGGCTCTGAAGAACCACTCTCGACTCCATGCCCAATATCGGCCTTACCGGTGCCCTCACTGCCCCCGCGCCTTCCGGCTCCCCCGAGAGCTGCTAGAACACCAGCAATCCCATGAAGGTGAACGGCAGGAGCAGCTGTGGGAAGAGAAAGGTATGCCCACCACCAATGGGCACACAAATGAGAGCAGCCGGGATCAGCTCCCTAGTACGGTGATGCTGAATGGCTCTGGGGAGCTCAGCACTTCTGGGGAGCTAGAGGCCAGTAGCCTGGAGGAGTACCGACCTTTCCACTGTGGGGACTGTGGCCGTACTTACCGCCATGCTGGGAGCCTCATCAACCATCGAAAGAGCCACCAGACAGGTGTCTACCCCTGCTCCATCTGTTCCAAGCAACTGTTCAATGCAGCTGCTCTCAAAAACCATGTACGGGCTCATCACAGACCCCGGCAAGGAGCTGGGGAGGATGGGCAGCCATCAGTACCACCAGCTCCTCTGGCTGAGACTACCCACAGAGAGAGAGAGGTCCCTACCACCACCCTGGACCATCGTCCCTATAAGTGCAATGAATGTGGTCGGGCTTACCGCCACCGGGGGAGCCTGGTGAACCACCGCCACAGCCATCAGACAGGAGAGTACCAGTGTTCACTCTGTGCCCGCAAGTACCCCAATCTTATGGCCCTGCGCAACCACGTGCGAGTCCATTGCAAGTCTGCTCGCCGAAGCACAGGCTCAGAGGCCGAAGGTCCTTCTAGCCACCTCAAAGTGGAGCTTCCAGCTGACCCAGTGGAAACAGAGGCAGCCCCCTGTACAGATCAGGGGAATGGGTGCAGACATGAACAGGAGGCCACTGATGACCCCCCGGCAGCAGATAGGATTGCACCACAGATATGTAGCATATGTGGGATGCTCTTTGAAGACCCTGAAAGCCTTGAACATCATGGCCAGACCCATGGGGAAGGGGAAAACAGCAGAACAGAGACCAGGGTGTCACCTCCTCGGGCATTTGCCTGCCGAGATTGTGGAAAGAGCTATCGCCACTCAGGCAGCCTCATCAACCACAGGCAGACCCACCAGACGGGGGACTTCAGCTGTGGGGCCTGTGCCAAGCACTTCTACACCATGGCTGCTATGAAGAACCATTTGCGACGCCACAGTCGGCGGCGGAGCAGGCGGCACCGGAGGCGGGCTGGCAATGCTGGTGGTGAGGGAGAAGCCAAATTCCCCACAGGTGGGAACTGGGCCCAGGAGTTGGTGGAAGACAGTGAGGCCCTGGACTATCCCCAGGACCCTTCAGGGAAAATTCCTAATGGAGCTGAAGGCAACTTGGAAAGTGATGAGGGCTACTTGCAGGCTCAAGCTGAAAGAGACAAATGTGGGGTTGAGAGGGATGAGGTCTGTTTCCAGGGTGATAAAGAGAACAGAGGTCCTGAGGAAGGACTGGAAAGGAAGGAGGCCTGTTTCCTTGACAACTTGGACATCCCAGGCAATGAGGAAGGCAATGGGACTCACTTATGTGATGGCCTCACCAGGGTTGATGAAGACCAGAAACAGGCCACTGGCCAGCCCAGCTCCTCTTCCCTCTCTGCAGAAGTTGTCACTAGCTGTCAGGCTGAGGTCTCCCACACGTGTTCTGACTGTGGGCATTCTTTCCCCCATGCCATTGGCCTGCTGAGCCACAGGCCCTGCCATCCACCAGGCATCTATCAGTGTTCCCTCTGCCCCAAGGAGTTTGACTCTCTGCCTGCCCTACGCAGCCATTTTCATAACCACAGGCCTGGGGAGGCAGCCCCAGCACAGCCTTTCCTCTGCTGCCTCTGTGGCATGATCTTCCCCGGGCGGGCTGGCTACAGGCTTCATAGGCGCCAGGTTCATGATTCCTCTGGCATGACTGAGGGGTCAGAGGAGGAGGAGGGGGAAGAGGAAGGAACAGCAGTGGCAGCCTCCACCCATAATACCCCACTGCAGCTCTCAGAAGCAGAGCTGTTGAATCAGTTGCAGCGGGAGGTGGAGGCATTGGATGGAGCTGGTTATGGGCACATCTGTGGCTGCTGCGGTCAGACCTATGATGACCTGGGGAGCCTGGAGCGTCACCATCAAAGTCAGAGTTCTGGGAACACCTCAGACAAAGCTTCCAGCCACTTGGGAGAATCATGTGATGCCTCAGAAATGGTTGCAGATGGCTTCTTTGAGGGCACAATGACCTCTCTTTCTGCAGAAGGTGGAAACACAAAGTCTGGAGAGGGAGTAGGTGCCACAGTTGCCGACAGCCTCTGCATGCATGGTGCAGAAAGTTCTCTGGGGGCCCAGCCCCGCCCCTTCCGCTGCAACCAGTGTGGCAAGACCTATCGCCATGGGGGAAGCCTGGTGAACCATCGCAAGATCCACCAGACTGGAGACTACATCTGTCCTGTCTGTTCCCGCTGCTACCCCAACCTGGCAGCCTACCGCAATCATCTGCGAAACCACCCGCGCTGCAAAGGCTCTGAGCCCCAGGTGGGGCCCATCCCAGAGGCAGGAGGCAGCAGTGAGCCCCAGAATGTGGCAGAAGATGGGCTGGGACAGATAGAAGTGGGGAAGTTCCAAGAGGAACTTAAAGTGGAGCCCCCAGAGGAGGTGATGAGGGTGAAAGAAGAGGCATGGGAGGAGACCACTGTAAAGGGGGAGGAGATGGAGCTGAGGTTGGAGACTGCTGAGAAGGGCTGCCAGACCGAAGCCACCTCTGAGCGGCCCTTCAGCTGTGAGGTATGTGGCCGGTCCTACAAGCACGCTGGCAGCCTCATCAATCACCGGCAGAGCCACCAGACTGGCCACTTTGGCTGCCAGGCTTGCTCCAAAGGCTTCTCAAATCTCATGTCTCTCAAGAACCACCGGCGCATCCATGCAGATCCCCGACGTTTCCACTGTAGTGACTGTGGAAAGGCCTTCCGCCTGCGGAAACAGCTTGCTAGCCACCAGCGGGTCCACAGTGAACGGAGTGGGGGTAGGGGTGGAAGCATGCGAAAACTGACTCGGGAAGATCGGCCCTTCCGGTGTGGACAGTGTGGGCGGACCTATCGCCATGCTGGCAGCCTCCTGAACCACCGGCGCAGCCATGAGACAGGCCAATACAGCTGTCCCACCTGCCCCAAGACCTACTCCAACCGCATGGCCTTGAAGGACCACCAGAGGCTGCACTCAGAAAGCCGACGGCGGCGAGCAGGGCGATCCCGGCGGGCAGCCGTGCTCTGTGCCCTCTGTGGCCGGGGCTTCCCTGGCCGGACTTCTCTGGAGCAGCACCTGCGAGAGCATGAGGAGGAGACCAAAAACGGTCAGGGAGGCCTCAGTGGCACAGAGGGCAGCGAGGGGAACTTGGCTGATGACCAGAAACTAGAGGACAGATTGAGTGGTACTGAGTCAGTATCTCAGCTGGAATATGGAGCCATGAGGCCGGGGGAGCAAAGTCATAGCCCCATCAAGTCAGCAGGTTCAGAAGCCACAGAGCCAGTGTCCTGGGGCATGGGACAAGCAGGTGGGTGGAGAGGAGATAGAGGGCTGGTGAATCATGATGCAGATTGGGTTCCTCCAGGTCAAGTGCCGACCAAGCCAGAAGGCACATCAGGGGGCAGTGTCCCCAGGAGTCTTTACCACCTTGGCAGCAGCCAGCCTGGTGAGCCTAATCTGGATAGCTGGGACAGTGGAGATAGCAGCCCTCAGTTCCAGCCAAAGAGTCATCCCTTCTCCTGCTGTCATTGTGGCAAGACCTACTGCCAATCGAAAGGCCCCTTGAACCACCACAATACCCATACGACAGACGGCCACTATTGCGTTGTCTGCTCCAAGGAGCTCTTGAATCCTGTGACCAGTAAGAACCACAGCCACAACCACACAGCTGCTCAAACCTCTGCCTGCTCCAACTGTGGCAAGGCCTTTCCGTCCCACCATGAACTAGCCAGCCACCTGCAAACTCACGTGAGGGGCCTTAGTCATGTGCCACCCCAGATAGAGGAGGCCAGAGGTTCTGAAGCTGTGACTGTAGAAGATGAGGTGGACCTCCCTGGTCAAGGGAAAGCCCAGAAGGCCCCCTCAGAATCCTCCAGGACCCCAGGAGAGAATGCTGGGAGAACTAATGGAGGACAGGAAGTAAAGTCCATGGTGGCTGAGGATGAGGAGCGGCCCTTTTGCTGTGCCCAGTGTGGGCGTTCCTACCGTCATGCCGGTAGCCTGCTAAACCACCAGAAGGCCCACACTACTGGACTCTATCCCTGCTCCCTTTGCCCCAAACTTCTACCCAACCTGCTTTCCCTTAAGAACCATGGCAGGACCCACACGGACCCCAAGCGCCATCGCTGCAGCATCTGCGGCAAGGCCTTCCGGACAGCTGCCCGGCTGGAGGGTCATGGGCGAGTCCATGCACCCCAGGAGGGGCCCTTCAACTGTCCCCATTGTCCCCGCCACTTCCGCCGTCGCATCAGCTTCCTGCAGCACCAGCAGCAGCACCAGGAGGAATGGCCCGTGGCCAATTCTGGTACAGGGGGTATGAATGGGATTGGGCAAAGGACTGAAGGGTCTCAGTGGAGGTGGGCACACAGTGGAGGACAAAATCTGGTCCCAAGGTGGTGGGGGAGCAAGTAGTAAGAGGAGAGGTCAGATGGGTTCCAAGAGGTGGCCAGGGGCTTGGGTGTACAGTGAGAAAACGAGAAAATTACTTGGAGGATGCTACCTTCTGAGTGGCCTAGATCTGAGCCCCTGGGTCAAGTAAGTGGATAGCATGGTGGGTTGGGGTAGGGAGTGTGCATGGGCAGAGGCTGCTATCTGGGCTCCTCGCTGCCATAGCCAAGGAGGAGCAGCCAAAGGGGAGATAGCTGGGTACCATATCGCTACTATATCTGGAAACCTTCCTGATCTAGCCAGTAAAGGAATGGTGCCCAGAGAAAAAGATGATAGGTTCGCAGGGAGCCAGGGAATAAGGAATGGAGTATGGTAGGCACCCCCAGAATGAACTTTGTGGCTTCAGTGCTGACTTGGCCACAGAAATTAGCCTCCAGTTCCCTGTCTCTATTTCCTTGCATCTGGTCTCTGCTCCTCTACCTCTTTTCTTGGAAACTAGATCTTTGGTCCTATCCTACCAGTATTGCCTCCTGTCTCTTCTCCTTTTTTTATTCAACCCGTTTCTTCTGTCTGCTAGGTATCTCCTTTTTAGGATTCAATCAAACCACCCTTTCCACCTGCACCTCCCCTCCCATCAGCACACCTTTAACTGGAGCACTGAGTCATAGATAATTGTTTCTTTGAAGCCAGGCCCAGCTGTAGCAACAATAGTCATTAGCACCTATCTCCCTCTATCCGGGAATCTCCAAAGTCACCTCCAGCCAGCCAGTCCAGCTGGAAAGTGAGGCTGTGGAGGAGTGGGACAGCCTCTTCCCTCAGCAGGCCCTAGAAGAGATGAGTTCATGTGCTCCATCCCTTTTAGAGATCTTCTCCCAGAACCCATACCATTTAGTGACCATTAAAGGTGGGTGTCCTGAGATGGCAGGAGATTGGTGGGGAAGAAGAGGATGGTGAATGAGATTCCCCTGGAAGAGCTGATGAGATGACTTTCAGGATAAAAGATTTCTTGGGACTGCAAGGGAACGAGTAATGAGCCAGCAAGATCTGGGAAAATAATTAGAAGTCCTAGGATTTTGGAATTCTCATACAGGCCTCTGGGGCCATGAGCAGGACAAGGGAGGGGAACACAAGCTGTGTGGAGTGTGCACCCTCAGCCAGTGACTTTCTCTTTCCCCAGGACCCTCAAAGGACCCAGCAGAAGGCAGCAGGAACTTGTCATTGCCCCTTCCACCCACCCCCACGACTCTACTCCTGGACTCTTCACCCCAGTGGCCTGCAGACGTCAGCTTCTCCCTCTGAACTTCAAGTCTCCAAAGAATGAGAATCCAGGGTGGGAGTGCCGGTTGCAGGGAGAGGCTGGATTTCCATGTTCTGCTCAGGAGTAGTTTGGGCATCCCCATCTCTTCTCCTTTTCCTTTTGAAGAGGACTCAGATCTGGCATCTTTCCCAATGAGGGTGTGAGGTATTCCTTATGTCCCTCTCCTTGAAGAACCTCTTTCCCTAGCCTCTGTCACCATATTCTTCCCCATGGGCATCCCTGCAAGATACCTGATGCTAGGGGCCACCCTCACCAACCAGATTCCAACACCAGGGAGAGGCAGATTCAGAGAGTTGGGGGTAGGAATGTTGCCTGTGGAATGGGGCTCTTTGCTACAATTTGTAACTTATTTTCTAAAATCTATTTTGTAACAATTTATTTAAGGTTTAAAAAGGAAAATTGCACCCCCCCCCAATTTTTTTTTCAATGTATGTGGTTGGTGTGATTCTATCTGAGGGGATGAAAATACAGGGAAAGCTGGGATCCCTATCTCATAGAACACAGCTGAGAGTGGGGAGCATCCACAGGCGACATATCCCTGTCTGCACAGTGAGGAGTGGTGGCAGCTGCCGATCCAGGCAGGCTCCTTCCCAGAGCCCCACTGGGCTGTTAGGCCTGCCCAGTGTGATGTGTGAGTTGGAGGAATGGAGATGGGCAGAGGCAGTAATGTGTTTGCAGCACCCCAGAACCACCTATCAACAGCTGGCTGGTTGGCCTGTCAGGGAGAGGAAGGTGGGGCTGGTGGGGCCGGGCGGTGGCCTCATCCTTACAACTTTACTCCCTTCCTGGGTGGAAGAGGAAGGAGGTGCTGCTACTTAGCCCCATGGCAGGTGAGAAAACAGGTTCAAAGAGGTTGAGAAGCATGTTTCAAGTCACACTGACAGCCAGAATATGAATCCATATGGGTCTGTCCACTGTTCCACCCAGCTAGAGGTGGCTCAGAACAGATCATCCCCTAGACAGAAAGGGTTTGGAAAGGGAAGTGTCAGGGAGTCCCCAGGGCCACATACTCAGGTTGGCCAGGCAGCTTCCAGCCTCAGCCTCAGCCTCAGGCTCTGGCTCCTCAGTGAAGTAGACCTGCCAGTCCAAACTGCTGACCCAGGTCTCATAGGTGGGGAGAGCTGTGAAGACTGCAGGCTGTGCATGGCCTTGACAGGCATCTCCAAAACTGTGTAGTCCAGCCAGGAACCATGTGCCTCTCACCTTGTGCACTAGTGGTGCCCCAGACAGACCCTGTAGGGGGTCAAGTGACATTGGGTGACTTTCTCTTCCTAGGCAGCTGCAAGGGGCAGTAGGGGCTAGGGGCTAGACTGAGGCTTGGGCTGTTTGGGAGTTATTTGGCAGGTTGAGTTTCAGGTGAGTGGCAGGTCTAGAAGCCAAGCCTGGCAAATGGTCTGTCCATGAATTGTAGGGTAAGGACACCAGGGGTCTGTGGGGTAAGGTTTAGGAGACTGGGGCTCACCTCACAGTGGGGCAGCTCGCCCACAACACTGGTACACACCATCCCTGGCAGAAGGGGGTTGCCATTACTCTGAAGGGTTGAATGCAGCTGGCTGCAGGCCCTGAACCCCAAGAGGGTGACAGGCACTGTCTGAGGGAAGCTGGTGCCTACAGAGGGGTGAAAGACCCAGCTGCCCTAGCAGCCTCTAGGCTAGATGAACAGCTGCTGGTGGTTCTGTCCTACATACCTGCTCCTTGGTGGGCCAGCCCCAGGACCCACCCACGTTCCCCATCAGGCAGGTTGTGGTCAGCATAGGGCAAACAGAGGGGCCGCAGGCTGGGGCCCAGTGTCACAGGCTGGGCCAACAGCAGGAGAGCCACATCATAGCCCCCCTCTGGATGGGTGTAAGCTCCATGAAGGATAAGTTGCTTTAGGCCCCACTCTTCTGGTCCAGCCCCCAGCCCTACGCTCCATTCCTCTGGACTCTGACGCCTGTACAGAAACAGCATTGACAGCATTGGTTGGCAGGGTTGCCAAAAGTTGGGGGGAGGGTAGGGGGAGACACAGGCAAGGGAGATAAGGGCTCACCCAATGAAGCAGTGGGCAGCAGTCAGCACTACCTCTTCTGATACCAGGGCTCCACCACAGGCCAGCTTTCCCTGGTGCTTCAGCCTGGCATCCCAGGGCCAGGAGGAGGGGGCACCTGCCTGGGGACCTTCTCTCCTCAAGGATCCACAGGCTGCAACAGAAGGATTATACCATCTGCCTCTTTGCTAAGTGCTCGCTGTATGCCAGGCCCTGTGCTAAGCACTTCTTAAGAACTATCAGATCCTCACAAGAGCCTTTTAAGTTGAATTTTGTTATCTTTATAACCAAAGTTTCAGAGAAGCTTAGTGACTTTTTAGTTCAGTAACCACAGGGGAGTAGCAGATTTGGGATTCAAAAGCCGGCCTAGGTTTTTAACCCTGATGGTTCAGCCTCAAGGGAGTGGCCTGCTCATCATTATCCCACCCACCTGTCTGCAACCCTCCAGGCTTGGACTGGCTTCAGAATTTCTGGCTCACTAGTGCTTCTCTTACCATCAAGACATAGCTTCTGTCTCAGGAGCTATTTTGCATGCAATTTGCCTTTTAGTCACTTAATGCTAGAATTCTGAGTGGGAGCCCTGCCCTGCCCAATCTCACTGGGTTTCTGCTTGGAAACTTGCAGCTTACCCCAAAACTTTCAGCCAGAGCTCAGAGATCCCTCTTACCTAAACTCCAAATCCATAAAGTTCTGAAGTGTCTACGCCTCTCAGTCCTAAATGGGGCTATTCCTATCCTAGGGTCTCAAAGGTCCCTAGTTAGTGTGTGGCAATTTGTGAATGCCCTGTATAAATTGTCCATTGCAAGCTGAGATTTATGTCACTGTGGCTTCCACCTGCTGCTCAGAAGTCCTTATGCAGGCCTGAGTGTCCCCATATATCACATTCTTAATAGCTCATACCTACACAGCTGTCCTCATCATTGATCTCCAGGGTCTCTGGGCTCTGTGCCAGAAAGGCTGCCCCCAGAGCTTGAGCCTGCAGCCAGGAGCTGTGAGCAGCCATGTCAGTCAGCAGCACAGGAGTGTCTTCCTGGGCACAGCTTGATGTAAAGCTGATGATCCCAACCTGAACCCAGTGTCCATTAGGCTCTCGGCAAAACACAGGACCCCCAGAATCTCCCTGGAGCAGACAAAAGATTCAGGGATAGACAACTGAGTCCCAGCCCTGGCAGACATCCTCTACAGCCCTTCCACCCATCCCTAAGCCAGGACCCCTCCCCTTCTGCTCCCTTCCCTTCTCCCACTCAGACCTGACAGGGCCCCTGCACCCCTGGCTGGGCACCCCCACACAGCATCCCAGGCCGGGCCGGGCTGGCTAGTAGCCGCTGGTGCAGACGGTTGTAGAGACAGTTACACGTGGGGCGGCTGATTAGACGCAGATGCAGATTCCGTAGGGTTCTGGGAGCTGGCAAAAGAGGGGTTTGGGGCCTGGGAAGCAAGGGAGACTGGAAGCAGGGACAGTTGGCAGCTGACGCTGTATGACTGTGGGCAAGCAGAGTGCCTCTTTGAGCTTCAGTCTGGAATAGTGCTTACCATCATTGTTGTCCTGATCCCAGCCAGTGGCCCAGCAAGAGGTTCCAAAGGGAAAGCGATGCGTAGGCTGGGGCAAGCAGATGGGTGTATGGGCCGTGGGTTGGGCGAGCTGTAGAAGGGCCAGGTCTGAGCCCTGGCTATAGTGGTTATAGGCCCTAGGAAGCTTCAGAGAAATCACCCCCACCTCCTCAGCCCCTGGGCTCAGCCCCTCACGCTGCAGGGAACCCAGGACAACTGACCAGGAATTCAGTTCTGTCACTGCCACCCTGGAATGAGAGAGACAAGGTATATAGTGCAAAGGTGGACAGTGAGCAAAGAGGACAGTGATACCACAGAAGACAGCACAAGGTAGATGCAAAATGGACAAATACCGGCCCATGGCTTTAAGCAAGGTCCTTCGTTCACCAAAATTGTTTCTCATTTGTAAGTCTACCATGAAGTTGTTAAGATTAACTTGATAATATGTACCTAGCACATGACATAGTCTCAATAAATGGTACTTTGTTACTGTAGGGGCAGGATTAGTCTTGTGGGGTTTGGGGACAAATCACCCAATCTCAAATCCAGAAACCCTATCTGACCCCAGCCACAACTCACTTTTCAAAGCAGTGGGCAGCAGTGAGGACCCAGACGTCTGCGACCACGGATCCACTGCAGATGTGGACCCCCTGTCTCCTCACACTGGCCTGCCACGGCCACTCGCCAGGCCCCGTGTTGCCCTCCTGAGGTTCAGGGGGGCCAGGGCCACGCTGCCCACAGGCTGTAGAGAGGGAGTGGATCAGGCTAACAGCAGACCCCTATCCTGCCCTCACCCTGGGTCTGACCTGGACCTAAGTAGGCCCAGGCTTACCCCATGTCCCCAGAGCTTACCACACTGAGTTGCTTGAAGACCTGGAAGAGAGAGACACAAATGAGACTTTGGGGAGCCCTACCTGCCTGGCCCAGCCTTGGTAGAGGGAACAAGTAGCGAGGAGAGGCCTATGACTCTGGCTACCTCACTAGCCCCTCCCAGAATGAAAATATTTATATGATGCCATGAAAGAGCTTTTATTGGAACCTATTCAGAGCATATGCTCAGTAATTAATTCTCCCTCAGCTGTGCTCAGCACTCCTGGGCCTGAGGAACAGGGCCTGGGGCTCAGCTGGGACCAGGCTGACACTCCTCCAGGCTTCAGAACCCTCCAATTCCTGCCCCTGCCACTGAATCAGGGAGATGGCTGTGTATGTGGAGAGCATGATCTTAATTGTGCCCTCAGCCATGGAGGCCTAAGAGGAAGGATTAGAGGCCTGTGTCATGTCCAGGAGAGGGAGGGCTCCAAGAAGTTGAGACTCACCCCACCCATTTTGACAACTCAAGACTCCCCCACAGTCCCAGAAACTGCCAGACTCTACCAAATGGTTCCCTGCCCTGCCTCTTCCCCATCACAGGCACACACAAACATATCCATTTAACACAAACCAGGAGAAATGGGACATATGTAAAGATGGGAAGACTGAGGCCAAATGGTCCCAGAACTTGCCTAAAGTAATCCTGGGAATAGAGAGGCAGACAGAGACACTGGGTACACACACAGGTATTATGAAAGTTCCTGCAGACATAGACTGTAATCCAGCCCAAGAAAATCACACTCATTTTGACATAAGCAGCCACATACACCTCTCAGACACAGGCAGACTGTCACCCCACAAGCATTCTCCCTCACACACCAAGCTGCAGCGGCTGCTAGGGAGAGGGTGGCCCTTGAACGCTCACCATACCTCTCCCTCACCCACTCAAACACAAATGACTCACCCTCTATGATGACCATCGCTCCCAGGATGAGGAGCCCTGGTCCCCAGCTATGCTTCATGCTGCTTCAGGCCACTCTGCTGCCTGTGATTCTCAGAGAGGCCACCTGGGTCTCCCTAGCTCCACCTCTGCTCCGCCCCCAGTTAGCTAGGAGTCAGGTATCATTGCTTTTCCTGGACTGGAAGGAAGCCAACAGCTCCTAGTTCTGGCACTGTGGCTGTGTGACCTTGGGTTAGTCACCACCTGTCTCTGGGCCTCAGCCATGGCCAGACTGCCTTGTCTGAAAAACTCAGAATTGTTGACTATAAAAATGCTTAGACCAGAACCTGGCATAGAGTAAATGTGCTCCCAGCATGGAAGCTATCCTCCTGTAACTGTAAAGGTGGCCCATGGTGGGCAAGCCCTCCCAGTTCTCACTTCTCATTTCAGCTTCCCAAACTCTGTTCCAGGCCCAGGTCCAAGTGGATTTCACATACTTTGTTCCATCTTGCTTCATGTGCAGTATGTGCAGGGCTGTGTGTCCAGGGGCCAGGGCTCTCTGGTACTTGCTGGCTATGAGACTAGCAAATCTTAACACCTCTCCGTGCTTGCCACCTTTCTGGAAAACAGCATTATAGCAGTGTCCACTTTTCTCGCGGGTATTGGAAGACTCAATCAGGAGGGAAGAACACTAATGGTGCATCCTTTTTCTCTTCCTGACTTCTAACTCAGGCCAGCCCATACTGTTCAGGAACCCTGACTCCAACACAGGCAGTTGTGGCTAGGGTTAAAAGCACAGATACTGGCCCTGGTGAAATAAAATCCTGAGGGCTCCCTACCTGCTTCCAGGCACTAGCTGTGTGATCTTAGGCAAATGACTTAGCCTCTCTGAACCTCAGTTTCCTCATCAAGATAGGGATAATAACACTATCCACCTCATACAATTGCTATAAGGATTAAAAGAGTTAACACATTTCATGTTCTTAAATAGTGTGTGGCACGCAGGAAGTACTTGGTAAATATTAGGAAAAACAAATCAAAACAACACTTACAACCTGTCCCTGGCCCTTCAGGTCTGCCAAGACTGGCTTGGGATGGTAGATAAGGCAACCAGAGGGGTTAGGTTAGACCATAGGAAGAACTTCCCAGCAAGCATGCACAGAACCAGAAAGGCAGCTTGTCCTTGCAAGTGCATGCTTGGCTCTCCCAGGAGAGGAGGCCTGTCTCCTGTGGGCAGCAGGAACAAGCTGCCAGCCTGTTTCCCAGGGGTGGGGGCTGATGACACCCCAGGTCTTGCTGACTCCACACGCTGAAGAAGAAACTAACCACCCTTCCCAAGAAGGCCCTCCACTCTCCTTCTGACTCACATCCTTCCAGTCCCAGAGGAAACAAGACCAGGGGAGGCCCAGTGCTAGGGTCATAGGTAGACAGGTGGCTCAGGCTTGGTCAATTTATTTAATAAATTTTATTGCTTAAAACCTCTCTTCCTTGGGCAATGGCAAGCACTTTGGAAATTAGCCCTTGGGACAGAGCCAGAGGCACTAGGGTAGAAGAAAGAATGTGGCATATTTGGTCCATTGTCCTGTGTTGGGGATATGATGGAGGTGGGTTACAGACTCTTTTAAGGATCCAGACGTGTCCCCCTTCGGCAAAGGTGACATGCCAAAGCAGAGTAGATAAGGTCAGCCTAGCTTGGGGTGAGGCCTCAGTGCCCCTTGACCTTTCCCTGGCGTCCCTGGACCTCCTGGATGTTGAGCACCATCAGGCCTACGTTGATAACATAGGTGGTGATGCAAACGATGCAGAAATCATAGAGCACAAAGAATAGGATCCAGGCCAGGTAGACAGAACCAGCAAGAGACACCAGGGAACTCAGCACCAGCAGGATAGATGCCCAGCGGCCCCGGAGGCAACCTGCAAGGCAGAAAAGGGTCAGGCATGGGCTTCAGGGACTGACCACTTCCAGAACATTGCCATGACTTCATGGTGCCACCCACACAGCAGGGGCTGCTGGGGAAGAGGCTCTAAAAATAGACTCTGACAGGCCCTACCAAGGCCTTGGTTCTATCTGTTCAATGATCCTTAGGACCCAAATAGTGAATCTTCCTGTTCAGTTTTACATGAGATGAAATGGATTTACATGGATTTCCCCCCAGAAAGAACTTCGGAGTCTTTCTCACAATAATGGTGCCCTAGAAGTGCTTAAGGGTCCTCTGGCTCTGACAGTATCTAAACCAGGGGTGTCCAACATTTTGGCTTTGCTGGGCCACACATAAAATACACTAATGATAGCTGATGAGCTAAAAAAAAAAAAAAGGTCCATGCATAATTTTTGTAATGTTTTAAGAAAAGTTCACAAATTTGTGTTGGGCTGCACACATTCAAAGCTGTCCTGGGCTGCATGTGGCCCATGGGCCGCAGGTTAGACAATCTAAACCAAGTGAAAGACTCCTGTTAGTTCCTTCGCCCAGGGTGCTCAGAGATGAGCAGCTGGGTGTCAGCTGTATGGGTCCCCAAGATTGCAAGGGATGAGGCTGGGATGGCCAAGAGAGGAAGGGCTGTCATGAAGGAGTGGGGCCCGCAAGGAATGATAGGACCACTCACCTAACAACAGTTGTAGTGTGTAGAAAATGCAACCAAATATGCTGTTGGATTGATTGAAGACACTGTCCGGGCCCAGCATGTGCTCCACCAGTCCAAAGCCCTGGCCCCACCTGGTAGAGGGGATGGCCCAGTTTAAAAGTGTCACCCCAGTGCCTTGGGCCCTGTCCTGGAGGGGTGATTTCCAAGAAGCCATCTGGGTTGTCCTCCTTCTCCTTTTCCCCATTCCCCTACACCCGCTTGAGTCCAAGGATCAATGACCTCCTGGCATGACCTCCCTTTGGCCACATCAGGATTACATGTGTCTGCTCCTATCTTCCCTATCCCCAGGCCAGGCCTGGCCATGGCCCTACTATAGGCCCCTTTTTTCATCCTAGACCTTCAGTAATTCGTAAGATGGGAAGGTGGGAATTAACAGTTGACGCTACTTTACAGAGTTAAAAGCTGGGAATCCAGGACACAATATCTCTGTCCTGGACCCCTAAATCTCCAGCTCCCAGCTGCTCATTCCCCTCCTGTGAATTCCGTCAGCCCACTAAACCAGGCATAGCCAGACCTGGTTACCTTATCTCCAGACACAGCCATCCTCAAGATCATCGTCCCTACACATTACCCCACCTCAGCCTCCTCCCCCATCACCGTTATTCCTTGGCATCCAGATCCACATGCTACTCCCCAGAATAACTACAGTCCCCAACACTATCTGCACCACCAGCATCACTCCCAGCACTCTTATCTCCAACACACCTGATTTGCCAGACGCTGTGCCCCCTTGAGCAGTCTAGCCTCCCATCCGCTCCCTGGCACCCCAGTCCCAGACTCCAGAATCATCTGGCAACCTGGCCGCCAAGCACACCCAATGCACAGCTCGTACGAGCAGCCTGGTGCCCCAAGCCTTTCACTCCTGCGCGCACCTGGAGGAGAAGACGCGCGAACAGCTGATGGCGGTGCCCACGTCGCACAGTGCGCGGTAATCCTGGTCCCGGGCGCGCGCCGCTTTCACGTGCAGGGCATAGAGAGAGAGCACTAAGCCCGCGAGGGAGAGCGCGAGACGCACCCACCCAGGGAACCCCCAGGAAGCGCCCATGTCTTCTGGTCCTGTCCAAGGCGCCAGGCGGAAAGGAACCAGCCACGGAGCAGGGGCGGGACAGGACATGGCCACGCCCCCTCCCGCCCCTCTGACTAGAGGAGGGCAGGCCTGGTCTCTCTCACTCCCGGATCCAATTGGTTTTTCCTAGGATAGGATAGGCGAGCTGGCGAGGTAGGAAAACAGAGAGGAATGCTGGGATTGGAAAACCAAATTAAGGGATGTAGGTAATTTAGGACTAGGCGGCCTGCCAGGCATTATTGGAGTTGTAGTCCGAATGGCTGCAATGCCTCAAGGGAGTTTCTGGAGTTTTAAAAATTACTGTACGTATATTAATTATGGTTAACACTATATAGCGCTTACTCTATGTCAAACTCGGTTCTAAGGATTGGAACATCCAGGACCTAGAGACCTGCAGATCAGGGAATCCAGAGAGTACTGCAATCCAATCAAGAGCTAAGCATTAGGGAGTTCCCTGGTGGTGTAGTGGCTAGGCTTCAACGCTGTCAACACTGCGGTCTGGGTTCGATTCCCAGCCAGGGAACTACCCACATTAAAAACAAACAAACAAAAAGACAAGTATTTTCCTTGAAATTATTTCAGGAAGCATTAGGACTTTTCCTCGCTTCCTCAGCCACTCTCTTCTGCCTCACCAGCGCCTCCTGCCGGCTGATTTATCTCTCCCTCTCTCCCTTAAATTCCCATCTCTTATTATCTGGCCACACCCTTGACAGTGTCTTCACCCCTGTTCCGCCACCCCTGTGGCGCCCGCCCGGCAAAACCTGAGCCTGTATCAATAAACACAAGTCCCTCCTTTCAAAGGTTTCTATGGACAAGCTGCACTCTCCCCTTCACAGACATCTCATCTATTGATGACCCATCTCTCCTACACCTCTCCTTCCTCCCCATCTGCATTGAAACTTGTTTTTCTTTCCCATTTTAGAAACAGCAACAAATCTCCCTTCACATACAAGTTTTTTGGGAAGATTTTACACTACTAGTCTCTACCTCACTTCTTCCTTGCTGCCCAGGACACCGTAAGCTAGCCCCTGCCCCCAACATACCCCTAATAACTAATGTCTAGTGTCATCAGGACTCTAAACCAACAGGTATTTTTCAGTTCTTACCAGGCTTGCCCTCCCAACAGTATTAGTCATTGTTGAGCATTTCTTCCTGAGAACTCTCCCTTCCTCCGGCTTCTGGGATATGTCACTCTCCTGCTGGCTGCTCCTTCTCAGACGAACTCTTCTTCCAGACAGCGTAACTAGTGTAATAACAGCCCCCACACACATCCATGTCCTAATCCTTGGGGCCTATGAATATGTTGGATTACATGGCAAATGGGAATTAAGGTTGCAGATGGGATTAAGGTCAATAATAAACTGATTTTAAAACAGAGACTATCCTCTGATTTCAATGTAATTACAAGGGTCCATAAAAGTGAAAAGGATAGCAGCAGAAGAATCAGAGGGAGTTGTGACTGCAGAGGAAATGCACAGTGAGCTGCAATGTTGCTGGCTTTGAAGGTGGAGGAAGGGGGTCATGAGCAAAGGAATGTAGGTGACCTCTGGAAGCACAAAAGGGCAAAGAAATGGATTCTCTTTTAAATGCTCCAAAAGGGAAATACCGACATATTTTTGTTAACCCATTGAGACCCATGTTAGACTTCTGAACTACAGAACTGTAAGATAACAAATTTGTGTTATTTTAAGCAACTAAATTTGTGGTAATTTTTTACAGCAGCAACAGGAAACTAATACAGAGGACTAGGACTTAGGCCTGGCCTCTTTGCATAGTTTCCTGGAGTGTTTCTGTTATCTATGACTGGCTTTCCCCAGAAAGAGTGATCTAAGAGGGAGTGAGATGGAAACCACAATATCTTTATGACTTTATCTCAAAAGTCACACATCATAATTTCTACATTATCCTATTGGGTCAGGTCAGCCCTGTTTTGTGTGGGAAGAGACTACAGAGTGGTATGAACACCAGGAGGTGGGAATTATTGAGGACTTATTACTGTTCAATAAATCACCACAAAAACAATGACTTAAAACAATAATTATTTTCTTTTCTCTCATAGTTTTTATGGGTCAGGAATTTGGGAAGAGAATTTTAGCTGGGCAGTTTTGCTCACATAATTGTAGTCAGATGATGGCTAATGCTGGAACAATGGGAGACTAAAGAAGCTGAGGGATACATTAGCATCTCTCTCTCTCTCTTCCCCCTGCCCCCCCTTCTCTCAGCCAGCTTCCAAAATTTTCAATGATTTCCACCTCCTGGTATTCATGCCACAGGGCAGACCTGACCCAAGATATGACGGTGTGCGATTTTTGAGGCTAAATCATAGAGATATTGCGGCCTCTATCTTGCTTCCTCTTAGATTACTCATTCTGGGGGAAGCCAGACGTAGATATCAGGAACACTCAATTTCAGTAGCTCACAAAATAAAGCCCAGTATTTCTTTCATTTATTTAAGCTCTAAATGAGTATGATGCTGGAAGAGGGCTCATGGAGTGCACATTAAATCTACGCCGCCGGGAGGCAGCAACGTGTTCTGGTCGAGCGCTTATCAAGCACGCGGGGTAAAACCGGGTGAGGCCTTTCCCAGACTCCTCCCGCCTCTACCAGTCACAGCCACGGGTTCCCGTACCCAGGTCCACGCCGCGGCCAAGTGAGCGCCGAGTTCTGGCACACTACAAATACTCTGAGTTCTTGTTTCTCTGCGCATGCTGTCCTCCCTTCCGGACCACCCTTTCCTCTTCTTTCTCACACAGGCTCCAGCCATGCCGGCCTCAGGAGCTGAGAGGCCTCCTGGTTTTACTCTAGGATATTACCAGGATGCTGAAAAAGAAAGGATGGAAATGGTGTGGGGATAAGGAGAGAAGTGTAAATCCAGAGACTCAGGGAACTTCTTCCTCGTGGTCTATACAGATCTTACCCCAATTCCTCAGACAGACTAGCCATGTTGAAGGATCCCACCTCTGCTGAAGTTTCAAGACAGCCTTTGAGCTCCAAGGATGTTGCCTGCTTCGCTTACCCTTTTTGTTTGTTTGTTTGTTTTTGTAATTTTTTTAAAATTCAAATATTTAGAAAATGCATAACCATGGTAAAGAAAAATGCAATCAGTACACACACACACACACATATTGAGTCTCCCATCATCTCCTGCTTAAAAAGTAACTGTCTTTTCACTGGTTTCTCTGTCTCTGGTCTCATCAATACCCACCATCTCAATCACTACAGCCAGAGGATTCTGAGGAGCAAATCTGACAAGTTAAAACTTCGGGACAAATGCAGGCTCTTTACCTCCCTCCCTCCCTTCCTTTCTTTTCTTTTCTTTTTTATGCAGGACCCAGCCTCACCTCCTTTTTTTGTCCCCTCACTTTCTATATGTTGGCCACAATGGCTTTCTCACTGTTTCTGGACACATCAAGCATGAGCATTTTCACTTGTTATCTCTCTGCTTGGAATTCTCTTCCTTCAGGCCTTTACTACATACGTTCCGATTTCTACTCAAATGTCATCTCTGTTCAGGATATCCCCCTGCCACCTATCTAAAATAGTATTCCTGTCTCTGTTTTCCCCCATAGTTTGCTTTGTTTTTATTCTCAGCACCATTTATCTATTCATCTGTCTCTATCGATCGATCTATCTATCATCAATCATTCTGTTTCTCTAGAATATAAGCTCATGAGAGCGAGAACTTTATTTTTATGTATTAGTATGTTCCTGGCTTCTAGAACCGTGCCTGGACTATAGGGCACACTTGGTGTTTTTATGCTGTTGCTGAGCAAATGGATAACTGTTCTTAATATTCTGCTTTGTGACTTATATCTTTAGATTTGGTGAGACGTTAAAGATAGTCCTCCTTCATCTGGTATTACCCTAGTAATCCCAAAAGTCAACCATATTTACTTATCATCTGTATTATTGTTTTCTTAATAATGTTACCTAATTTACTAACTTTGTTGATTGAAATTCATCAATTAAAAATTTTTGTAGAACATGATACATATAAAACCAGTATCATTTACTGAATTTTAGCTAGATGCTATTACCTGCAGAGAGTTCCGAGTCTGAAACCTACTTTTTATTTTTGTAATTATTTTATTTATTTATTTTGTAATTAAATTTATTGGGGTGACATTGGTTAGTGAAATTATATAGGTTTCAGGTGCACAATTCTACAATACATCATCTATGTGTTGCATTGTGTACTCACCACCTAGAGTCAGTTCTCCTTCTATCACCATATAGTTGACTCCCTCTCCCTCCTTCACAACCCCCTTTCCCCTTCACCACCCTCCTCTCAGATTACCCTCTGGTAACCACTAAATTATTGTCTGTGTCCATGACTTTTTGTTTCTTTGTTTGTCTTGTTCCTTTGTTGCTTTCAGTTTTATATCCTACATATGAGTGAAGTCATATGGTTCTTGATTTTTTTCTATCTGACTTATTTCATTCAGCATGATCTCAAGATCCATCCATGTTGTCACAAATGGCAATATTTTGTTTTCTCTTATGTCTGAGTAATATTCCATTGTGTATATATGTACATCATTTTCTTTATCCAATCATCTATCACAGGGCACTTTGGTTGTTTCCATGTCTTGCCCACTGTGAACAATGCTGTAATGAACATTGGGGTACATATATGTTTGCGGACAAAAGTTTTCAGATTTTTGGGGTATATCCTTAGAAGAGAGATTGCTGGGTCATATGGAACTCTATTCTTAATTTTTTGAGGAACCACCATATTGTTTTCTATAGTGGCTATACCAATTTACATTCCCACCAGCAGTGTATAAGGGTTTTTCTCCACAGCCTCTCCAAAATTTGTTATTATTTGTCTTATTGATAGTAGCCATTTTTAATAGGTTTGAGATGATATCTCATTGTGGTTTTGATTTACGTTTCCCTAACTAGTGAAGTTGAGCAATTTTTCATATATCTGTGGGCCATTTCTTTCTTTCTTTCTTTCTTTCTTTATTGGGGGGGGGGGGGTAATTCCCTGGCTGGGAATCGAATCCAGGGTGCGGTATTGAGTGCACTGAAGCCTAGCCACTACACCACCAGGGAATCCCCCTGTAGGCCATCTCTATGTCTTCTTGAGGTAAGTGTCTGTTCAGGTTCTCTGCCCCTTTTTTAATTGGATTGTTGTTTTTTTATTGAGTTATATGAGTTCTTCATGTATTTTGGATATTAGCCCCTTATTGGAGACATTGTTTACAAACAACGTTATCATGATCTGGCTCTGGTCACCTTCTTCAGCCCCTCTCCTTCCTAGTCTCCATATGACTGCAGCCATATCCTCATATTATCCACGCTGTTTTCTATCCTGCCATCATGCTCTTCCCATTGCAGCTCTGGTACCTGGTCAAGTCCTACTCACATTGCACTTGTACCAATGTCCCAGTCCCTATTTGATGCTCCCACAGCATCCTGTGTGACCCTCATCACAGCTGATGACACTGAAACTGTCTTCAGGGCATGGCAAGGTCTATATACCTGATTCAACACCCAATCTCCTCTCCTGGCACAGAGAAGTCAGTCACCCAGTGTTTGTTGCAGGCATGAATAAATGGATGAATGAATGATAATACCTAACACATAGTGCTAATTTCACACCTGAAACTGTTCTAGGCACTTTCCATATATAAATTCACATAACCACACAACTCCCCAAGGTTACTACATTTTCATTTTACCAATACGGAAATTAAAGCATTGAGCAGTTTAAGTAAATCTTGTCTCAGAAGTGGCTGAGCTAGGGTTTGAACTATGCAGTCTGGTTTCCCATAAATGGATCAAGAGTTGGAAGGAGAAGGCCAGGACCTCAGGGAAGCAATTCTGGTATAATTTAGTCTCTGCCCTTTACATCCAAGGGTCTTCTCGTCTCCGCTCGGAGACCCGAACGACCACAGATAACTCCAGGAGCCCTACAGAGGGAACCTTGGTACTTTTTGGGGAGGTCGGGAGTAAGGGCTTTGCCAGGATGGGCTGACACTAGGGTTGCGAGTCCTCCGCTCCAAACTACAACTCCCAGGAGGCAGCGGGTGCCCACAGCCCATACGACGTCGCAGCACCAGCGGGCGAGGGCAGCTAGGCTAGCCCGGCCTGTCGACTGTTGGGCCGTTACGCGCGGACCCCCGGCCCTGGCTCTGGCCCCGCGGTAAGTGGAGCAACGTAAACAGATCCTACAGGCCGAGGCCTCACCGCGCGCGCCGGCAACCTCAGCCATTGTTCTGGACGCTGGGCTGGCATCTACCATGTGGGGGAGGGGGGAAATCCGGGCCGAACCAAATGACCTGCGGGGGGGGGGGTACCCAGATGGGGACTCTCGGGTCGCAGCTTCCAGGCAGCTGGCCCTCAGGCGCACAATTGTGTGCCGCGGATACTCGGGCCAGAATGGAGGAGGGGGCCGGGTCTGAAGAGGCTGGGTAGCAGTCGTTCTGCCCCTGAACAGCCGTGCCCAGGGTGGTTTGGGGGCTGGAGGATCCCTTCCGCTCCAGACCACTAGATAGAGCCTTAGGTTGAAGAGTAGGAGCTCTGGAAAGTAAGGTTGTCCAGGTTCGGCTTCTGTGTGTTTGGGGATGTGGTTGAAGAGGTGGGCAGAGATGGCCCAGGTATGAGGATACCAGTGTCTACGTGGAGAGATGGTACGGGTCGACAGGATTCGGTTTCTTACAACTCCCCATTCCACTGCCCCAGTAGATGGGAGCTACTCCCTTGGGGCTGAGCTTGTCAGCATCCTCCAACGGCCCTCGCCCCTGAAGTCAGAGAAGAGCCCCTGCCCACCTACATCCCTCTTGCCCCGTTTTGGGGTCGCCTCCGTCTATCCGGTCCTTAGCCCTAGTGGCCGCCTAGTCCGACAGAGGAGCAGGACGATGATACTGGCTTCGGTGCTGCGGAGTGGCCCCCCAGGTGGGCCTTCGCTCCGCTTCTTCCTGGGGCCCGCACTTTTGCTCCGGGCCCATTCCACATCAGCCACCGACACACACCACGTGGAGATGGCGCGGGAACGCTCCAAGACGGTCACCTCTTTTTACAACCAGTCGGCCATCGATGTGGCAGCAGAGAAGGTGCGCAGTTGGGGCAGTGAGGCTGTGGTCCCAAACTTGAGTGGGTGTCCGGGAAGGGGTGGAGCTAATGGGGCGCCAGGGTGTTGGTGATCCAGTGCTAATGCCCCACCTGCCCCCTCCAGCCTTCAGTCCGCCTCACTCCGACCATGATGCTCTATTCTGGCCGTTCTCAGGACGGAAGCCATCTTCTGGTAATATTCCTGCTTCGTTTTCCATTTGGTGCCTGGAGCTTTGGCCCAGCCATTCAGGCCCCAGCCCTGTCTTCTCTCCTTTTTTTCCTTCTAGAAAAGTGCCCGGTACTTGCACCAAGAGTTGCCAGTGAGGATTGCGCACCGCATCAAGGGCTTCCGCAGCCTTCCTTTCATCATTGGTTGCAACCCCACCATACTGCACGTGGTAAGGTGGCCTTGAGGGGGCCTGGTTTCTCTAGGAGAGGGATCTTAGATTAGTGTGCCCACCACCCAAGGGGCAAATGGGGAGATGGAACCAGAGTGGCAGACGTGCCAGCCAAAAGATTTCAGGATCATTGAGGATTCAAGACCAAGGCTGCATATTCATTGAAACTTGAAAAGCCATGATGGGGGTTTGAACCTAGTGAATTGGAGTGATGGGTAGTTGTTCTCTACTCAGTGCCCACAGCATCCCTGTGAATTCCGACACCTCTTCCTTGCAGCACGAACTGTACATCCGTGCCTTCCAGAAGCTGACAGAGTTTCCTCCGGTGAGGGCTGGGCCAGGGCAGGGTGAGGGGCTGAGAGGTCAGAGCTGGACTGTCTATGCTCATGACACTGTGCCCTACAGATCAAGGACCAGGCGGATGAGGCCCAGTACTGCCAGCTGGTGCGTCAGCTGCTGGACGACCACAAGGATGTGGTGACCCTCTTAGCTGAGGGTCTGCGTGAGAGCCGGAAGCACATAGAGGTCAGGGGCAGTGCAGTGGGGGCCTGTTGGGAGGCCTGGGAAGGACACAGGGTTACTGGGGCCCCACTGTTTACAGGATGAAAAGCTTGTTCGCTACTTCTTGGACAAGACACTCACTTCGAGGCTTGGGATCCGCATGTTGGCTACACATCATCTGGCACTGCATGAGGACAAGGTAGGATGCTGGGACCTGAGACCCACCAAAGACTGTCAAGTGAGGTAGAGGGGACTGAACCATGGGCTCCCTCGGGCTGGGAACCTGGCCAAGAGCCTGCGGAGAGGGCTTGAGGCCACTTCAGCAGTCCAGAGGTTCTAATCATTTGGTGGCTGAGGTGTGGGTGGAGGTGCTGCCTAGTCCTTACCTTCTTTCTCCTGCCAGCCTGATTTTGTCGGCATCATCTGCGCTCGTCTCTCACCAAAGAAGATTATTGAAAAGTGGGTGGATTTTGCCAGGTGAGGCTAGAATGGCTGAGGGGGATGGATATCTTTGGGCAGGGAAGGTTTGGGTCTGAGCCCTTGACTGGGGCATGGTCTAAGACAGGGTTTCTCAACCGTGGCACTATTAACATTTTGGGTCAGATGGTTGTTTTGTTAGGGGCTGTCCTGTGTTTGTTAGGATGTTTAGAAGGATCCCTGGCCTTTACTTACTTGATGCCAAAGGTACTCAGAGAAGCAAAAATGTCTTTAGAAGTTGCAAAATTTCCCTGGGGGTGGGGTGTGGAGACAGAAGCTCCTCCAGTTGAGAACCACTGATCTAGGTCTCAACCTTTGCTACTACCCACAGACGCCTGTGTGAGCACAAGTATGGCAATGCCCCCCGCGTCCGCATCAATGGACATGTGGCTGCCAGATTCCCTTTCATCCCTATGCCACTGGACTACATCCTGCCCGAGCTGCTCAAGAATGCCATGAGGTGGGCTGGTTGGATATATTGAAAGGGGATAGACAGGAACTGGAGTGAGGCGGGGTACCACCACCTACTATTGGTCTTTCCTCACCATGCATAGAGCCACGATGGAGAGTCACCTAGACACTCCCTACAATGTTCCAGATGTGGTTATCACCATCGCCAACAATGATATCGATCTTGTGATCAGGTTTGCCCTGAGGGGAAATTGGTTGGGGTGGACAAGGGTTTCAGGCACTGTTTTTGACTTGTTGTATGACCTTGAGGCAGTACCTGTCCTACTCTGAGACTTGGTCCCTGATCAGACAAGATAATTCTCTGGTCCTGAGATTGCCCATTAGCTGGATAAGAATGGATCTGGAGCTGTACACTCTCAGGAGCCCTAGGGTCCTGTCCTTGTTAGCAGCTGAGGGGCCTGGAATGGGAAAAGAGTCAGAAGTAAACAATCTATAACCAAATCCTATGAGACGATAATGAGCAGTCAATGGACCAGGCAGAGGTGAGGTAGAGAACTATAGCTTATAAAAAACAAGGCCCAAGCATGTAGGTAGACTGTGTTCTACCTTTGGGTGGAAAAAAACAGGATAGCATTGTCTGCTTGGGAGGTAGTGAACCTCCCACCAAAGCTGAACCAAGCCCTTATTTTTGACATCCTGCCAGGATTTCAGACCGTGGAGGGGGAATTGCTCACAAAGACCTGGATCGGGTTATGGACTACCACTTCACTACAGCTGAGTCCAGCACTCAAGACCCCCGGATCAACCCACTCTTTGGCCACCTGGACATGCACAGTGGTGGCCAGTCAGGACCTATGCATGGGTGAGGCCCCACCTGGCCAAAATGGAGGGGGGTGGTTCCCAGGAAACTCAAGCCTCTGAAGCCCTGTCCTATCCTCTACCTACTCCTAGCTTTGGCTTCGGACTACCAACATCACGGGCCTATGCGGAGTACCTTGGTGGTTCCCTTCGGCTGCAGTCCCTGCAGGGCATTGGCACAGATGTCTACCTGCGGCTCCGTCACATTGATGGCCGGGAGGAAAGCTTCCGCATCTAACGCCACAGCCCTTCACCTGCTAGCCTGCCCAGCCTTGGACACATACCCTGCCAAGACCTTCTGGGCCAGGCAGGGTGCCACCCTGCTCCACACACTGCTGCATCTTGGGTCTTAGGATCTCAACCAGATGGACTTACATGGAGCTGGCACCACCCCTCCTCAACTGGGTTCACTGCTTCCTTGCCTCCAGGCCTTGGAGGGGAGGAAGTGGGGACCTTTGAACCCTCCAGCACCAGCTCCATTATTCTTGTTCCTGGGGAACCCCGTTTTGACTGGCTGTTATTAAAGTTCACATTTTGAATGCCCTCTTGGGCCCTATGTGTGGAGAGGGCAGGTGAGCTTTTGTTTCTGATCCCATTCAGGTTCCCTGGGTCCTTGGGTTCAACTTGTTCATTGATGCTCAGTCTCTTAACTGTCCTGGCAGCTTGGCAGACCAGGAGTAGAACTGGCCCCAGGTGTCTCGCACCTTTGATTTGGTGGGAGTGGAGGTGACTGGCATTTTGTACAAAGACTTTCATTCATTTAACAAATGTTTCTGGTTCCCAGACAATATTGAAGGCCCAGTTTGGCCCAGCTTCAGGCCTCAGTTCTGACTTTTCCCTTCCTGGCAGTCAGTTTCTGGAGGTGAAGGTCACAAGACTGGGCAACCTCCTGAGCCACCTGATTCCTGAGCGTGAGTAAGGTTAAAAATACTGTCACCTGTGCCTGCTGCTGCCAAGGAAAGGAACACACAAGATTATGTCCTGGCAGGCCCCAGAGGACAGTGGAGCCCTGCTAAAGGGTGAAAGGAAAGGGCTCTACGGATCAGGTGGGGCCCCTTGCCCATCTTGCCAGAAAAACCAGTGACTTGCCAGTCTGAAAATCCCACTGGCTGCAGTACAGGGGAGTGAGGCTGGAGGAGTAGGTGGTAGCATTGAGGGTGCAGGGTCTTGATTGTACAGCCAAGAAGCAGGGGCTTTATCCTGGTGGCAGTAGGGATCTACTACAGATGGGTTTTAAGCTAGGATGGGATGTTTCAGGTTGGATTCCCTAGAAGCAGATCCTGGGAGGTAGATTTGTGTCCAAGTGATTTGTTCAGAAAGTGCTCCCAAAAGGGAGTAGGGGAGGGAAGGGAAGGGAAGGGCAGGAGGCTGGGCAAGGATGTGATCTCAGGCAAAAGTCCAGAGCCAGTAAGTTCTGCTACATAGTTGGAGGCAAGAGAGCCAAGCTCTAGTTACTGATAAATTACACTTGACAATCATTGGTTAATACCTGTTAGGAGGTGGGGGTGGTGAGGTACTTGAACTCCCCAGGCTGCATAATGACCCTGGGTGGATAGAATAACAATCTTGAAGATAGGGGGTGGGATGGAGAGCAGGAGAAGGTATTACAATTTTAATTTTTTCTTGCTATTTTTATGCTGCCAGACTCTTGTCATTCACTACTCCTCCCCACAAGCTCCTTCATTTCCCCAAAACCAAGTTACCAGCACTTCCCACTGCCATCCCCTACAAATACCTAACCCAGACATTTCTTGATCTGGAAATAGAGGTTCTTATGATCTGGAACCTCTAAGCCCCATTCTCTGGGTCCTGAATATTTCACCACTCTTAGAATTGTAAGTTCAATAACCAAATTATAAATCAAACAAGAATCAAAGAGTGACCAAAGGGAATGTTTATTGAGTACCTTCCCTGTCTGGCACTGTGAAATGCACTTGTTTTATGTACATAAGAGGTAGGTAAATACAGTAGACTTTAAGTTAACTGGAACTCAAGTAACCGGCATCTACCAATCCCCATGGGTGCTGGTTAAGTCTACTGTACATGGTTTAACCTTGTACAAATTACTCAGAGTAGGGTCAGAACTCAGGATTCCTCACTCACTAAGCCCAAGACACTCTCCATTATGTCCATCCACTGCCTTTCGCTAGTTTCTGTTAAGGGACGTTTGGTTTTGGGGGCCTGGTCCTTTCTTTACAAAGGCTTGATTCCATGAGAATGATTTATTGGCTGTCCCTGGACTCACCGGTCCTGTTTCCCCCAACCTGAACAAGGAAGGCCGCTTCTTAAATCTTAAAAAAAGGGGTGACCCGTATTAGGCTAGTAGAAGTGGCAGCACTGGGGTAGGTATTCCAGGCCCACAGCGCTAAAATCCGGAGGCTGCTCTGGCTCCACCCAGTTAAAATAGGGTAGCGCCTCCTGAAAATTGACACGTCTTGGCTTCCTCAGGTACCAGGACCTTTAAAAATATCGAGCTGAGTCATCACATCAGTAAAGTCCTCTTTTCAAGTCGAGGGTGCAGCCATATTACCATACGGAAAGGAAGGAAAACTCTAGGGAAATTGACACAGTAAACGGCGCTGTGGAGACGGCCACACTAACCAATAGGCTCCTGCCACATCACAGACCCCACCCTTAAGCCAGCCCGGCCTCCACCAGGAGGAGCTGACCCGGAGCCAAAAGCGCGGCGCGGCGCCGGATTCTGGCGTCACTTCCACTACAGCGATGGCGGCCCAGGGAGCAGCGGCCGCAGTTGCAGCGGCGACTTCAGGTGTCGCGGAGGAGGGCGAGCCCGGGCTTGGGGAGAATGCGGCGGTCGAAGGCACCGCCCCATCCCCGGGCCGCGTCTCTCCGCCGACCCCAGCGCGTGGCGAACCGGAAGTCACCGTGGAGATCGGAGAAACGTACCTGTGCCGACGGCCGGATAGCACCTGGCGTGAGGGCGGAGCCCAGGGCCAGTGGGCTGGGTTCATAGGGCGGGGTCGTAGCAGGTTTCTGTAGGAGGCTGGGTGTCGTGGGGGCGGGGCTTGAGGTGAGACGAACGTGGGGTTTCGGGCTATCCCGGGTCCCGCCTACAAAAGCCCACAAGGCAGTCAGTCACCCAAACTCTTGTGTATGTAGAGCTCCCATCCCATTTCCTTGCCCAATCTTAGGCTTCATTCCCGTTTCTTGTTAACCGTACTTCTTCACTGATCTCCTGTCTCTGCGACTTCCACCTGTCCTCTACAGCCACCAGCGGAGAGGACTGCCTAGAACGAAAACGACCTTCTCCGCCCCTCCCCTCTCTATTCCTCCCCTTCCTTCCCCTCCCCATCCTTCGTCTTCAGAATAAACCCCCGATTCCATAGAATGACATTCATCTTCGTGACCTCACCTAGTAAAGGCCATTGCCAGACCAGACCACGCTATACCCTTTAAAGACCATATGCCTTTTGTCGCTAGTGACCTCTACTTAGAATGCTCTTTCTTCTCTTCTCCTTGCTCATCTAGCTAACTCCTACTCACCTTTTAAATACCATATTCCCCTGTGATGCCATTCCCGACTCCCTTCAGGCAAAGTGAGTCATTCCCTTCTGCATGTTCCTGAAACATTTTCTTCATACCTCAGCCATCGTATATGTAACACTATTGTCTATGTTTGTGTCTTCCCCTATCAAAGTGGGAACTTCTGGAGGGCAGGACTGCTTGTGATTCATTACTGTGTCCTCTGTACCCAGCCACCACAGAATAGGGCCAGACATTCATTTACTGAATGGTCTTCTAGTTGTCAGGCACTATATACTAAAAGCCTTAGAGTCATGAACTCACCCTTGAGGTGGGCACTGTTATCTCTGTTTTACAGATGAAGAAACTAAGGCTCAGAAAGCCAAAATAACTGACTCAGTTAAATATGCTAGGAAGTGAGAAACTAGAATTATACATAAACCCAGCTGTCTGACTCCCAAGCAGCCCTCATGACCCCTGAACAAATCAATGAATATAATAAAACATTGAATTTGAAGCCAGCCATAAACTCAGTTAAGTATTAGCTCTTATCACTTATCAAATCTGTGAGCCTGGGTAAGCCTCAGTTTTCTCATCTGTAAAATAAGAATAACAGCCCAAACCTGGCATACCTCATAGGTGGTGACTGAATGGAATAGCAGATGTGGCCAGGTGGGGGTTAGCTTATTTGTATCTCTGGAAACTGGAAACAGCTCATCAGTGTGAAGGGTCCCTTTTGTTCCAGCCCTGCCTTCCTTGCTGATGATTGTAACTTTTTTGTCTTTCTTTTTTTTTTTTAAATTTTTTTATGTGGGTAGTTCCCTGGCTGGGAATCGAACCCAGGCCGCAGTGTCGACAGTGCTGAAGCCTAGCCATTATACCACCAGGGAACTCTGTCTTCCTTTTTTGATCCTAGCCTTTTTCCTTCACAGATTCTGCTGAAGTGATCCAGTCTCGAGTGAATGATCAGGAGGGCCGAGAGGAATTCTATGTACACTATGTGGGCTGTGAGTGACTTTTGGGGTATCTGGGCCTGGATGAGGGGAGAGGGGTGGAAGGGTTGCACCTTCATGGCCAATTCTCACAGTTAACCGGCGACTGGACGAATGGGTAGACAAGAACCGGCTGGCACTGACCAAGACAGTGAAGGATGCTGTGCAGAAAAACTCCGAAAAGTATCTGAGTGAGCTGGCTGAGCAGCCTGAGCGCAAGATCACTCGCAACCAAAAGCGCAAGCATGATGAGATCAACCACGTGCAGAAGGTTGGGGCTCCCTCTCCTTCCCCAAGCCCTTGCCTCTCCCCCACCCCCCCACCCCCCCGGCTCAGCTACCTCTGCCAACTCCCTGGGGTCCCAGTACCAAAACCACAGCAGCTCCCATTTCTTAAGCTCCTACAGTATGTCAGAGACTTTAGCTATATCTTTTTATGTACTCTTCCCAGATGAGAAAACTGAGACTCAGAGAGGGCAAAGGCTTGGGCTACAGTCTCACAACAAGGAAATGGCACAGCTGGGCCTGGAACTCGGGCTTCCTACACCAGTAGCCTGTTTTGTCTCCTATTGGTTGTGCCTCATTAGACAGACTGACTTGAAAGTCCAAAGGGAAGGAAGAGAATGAATGATATTGGGCACTTGTTATTGCCAAGAACCATGCTGAGTACTGTTGTGCATAAGCTCATCAAAGCCTTCTTAACAATTCAGTATCACAGGGATACTTTTTTTTTTTTTTTTTGGTATGTGAGGATGCAGGCTCAAAGGGTTAGGTAACATGCCCAAGGTCACACAGCTAGTAAAAGGGTGGGTTGAAATTAGAATAATAATGGCAAACATTTATTGGCTTGTGACCCAAAGTTTTAGGCTAAGTATTTTAAGTATGAGCTTGCAGATATTTCACAACAACCCAGTGAAGTAAGCAATATTATCCCCCATTTACAAGGGAGGTACAGAGAAGTTTAGGAACTCCTTCAGGAACTAGATTTGTCAACTAGATGGTCCTACTTTAGGACACAAATCCTTATGAATTTGTCACAACCTAGAAACTCAGGCCACATGTTTCCAAAACCTGGGTTCTTTTCACGAAAGCAGCCTGCTCCTAGAGGTTACTTTCCTTCCACTCTGAGCCTCAGTTTCTTGATTTGTAAAATGGGGAGTGCAAAGGAGAAATGGGTTTATTGAGTTCTCAAAGCACTGGTATTCATTAGTTTCAACCAGTGTGATTTCATCCTTCTGAGTACTCTTGTGCTTTGTGGCAATGTTTTTCAAACTGTGGGGCAGAGCTGTTTAATAAACTAGTTCCCACTGGCTACCTCAATGTTGTGGGTTGTGACCGGCATTTTAATTTTTTAAATGGAAGAAAGAAATAGGATAAAATAGAAAATAGCAAGAGTACATTGCACTTTGTAAAAGGTAAGCATTATTTTGAGAGACTTTTATTTCATGCAAATACATGTGTACATGCAAATGTCAACTAATTTATAGTGTTAACTGCACTTCCTACTGTGGGTTCTGATAAAAACAATTGAAATACTGTGAACTAGAAAGACCCCTTAAGGTCCAGTTGAACTTTGTGTGATAAATGGAAGTGTTCTGTATCTGTACTGTCCAGTACAGTAGCCACTAGCCACATGTGGCTATTGAGAACTTGAAATGTGTTTAGTGTGACTAGGAATTAACTTTTATTTAAATTTAATGAATTTAAATTTAACCACATGTGGGTATAGGCTCCTCTATTGGACAGCACAGGTCTAAGGTTCTGTCTGTTCCTCAGCTAATTAAGTCTCAAAGGTATACCTTTAAGTTGGCAGTCAGCCAGGCAGATGACAATGGGCCAGTGGTGATAAAAATCAAAGAATGGGTAATCATTGAGTTAATAGTCAGCAAGTTTATTTAGAACCTAATTATGTTTAATTTGAAATAAATTCTAGCATTTAAGAAAAGTAGTGTTTTTGTGTTTTTTAATACATTTGCAGAAGAGGATTGTGTTTTGTGTAAGTTGGGAAATGTGTTTTAAGATGGCTATGAAGAGGAAAATCTCTCTTCCTTTGTAGGAATTAGACTTGGAATTGGACAGACAAGGGCCCTATGCCCAACTGTGCTGAGTACCAGTTCTGTGACCTTAACAAGTGACTGCACCTCTTTGTGCCTCAGTTTCCTCTTTTGTGCAGTGTGAATAATAAGTACTGTGGTCTCAGGGTTATTTATTGTAAGGACTAAATGAATTAATTCCTATGGAGTACTTGACACTTGGAATGAATGGCAGCTAGCTTATCCATAAGGGCAAGTGACCTCACCTCTCCCTGCCTGTTTACTTCTGTAAAACAGAAATAAGAGCACTATATATCAGAGTTGCCAGAAGGGTTAAATGAGGCCATAGAGACAGAGTGCTTTGAGGAAGGGGTATCTGGGTAAAACATTGGCTGCTTTCTCCCTTCTCAACTACAGGGCAAAATTGCTGTCTATTCTGGTATAGGTCATAGGTCTTCTTGGGTCTCCACTTTATTGTCAGGATGTGCCATGAGTGTGACATGACTCTAGCCTTTGCTCTAGACTTGGAAAATAGGGAAAAACAAGTGGGGGTAGTTAGAGGTTATTATTGTTGACCACTGTATTCCTGACTTGGGAAAGAGAGGGTATATTCTGCATCAAAAGAATTCAGTCAGGCCTCCTGGAGGGTGGGGGGAGGGTGCTGGGTCTCAAGGGATAGGAAAGAGCACAGTAAAAACAATTACAAGTGATAGTTCACAAAGTTCTGCCTCATCACACACTCACCTGGTTTATACTCTGTCCTAGGTTGAGTAAACATTTGGTGGCAATAGGATAGGGAAGGGTATTCAAGGTGTAAGGAACTGCATCTGCAAGGCACAAAGGCTAGAAAAAGGGGTGTGGGTAGCAATGTAGATCTGAAGGAACTGGGGCTGGAGGCTGGGAATCTAAGGAGGCCTAGTCAGTTGTCCAGACCTAA
The DNA here is from genome assembly GCA_004026885.1 of Lyroderma lyra. Taxonomy (NCBI): domain Eukaryota; kingdom Metazoa; phylum Chordata; class Mammalia; order Chiroptera; family Megadermatidae; genus Lyroderma; species Lyroderma lyra. The sequence continues at coordinate 46,163 of PVJL010004688.1, read as the reverse complement.
AATGGTGGCTGGCTATTTGGAGTGGGATAGAGAGAATTCCAGGAAGGGACTGATTTCAGGGAGGTAGAGTTGATAGGATTTGGCTGTTAATTGAATGCCAGGGTGAGAGAGGGAAGAGTCATAAGAGCAGGCCCATTATTGGTCTCTGGCCATGGGACAGAGGGCGATGCTCCCAGTGAGATGGGGAACCCAGAAGGAGGAACGTGTTTGCAGGGAGGAAAGGTTGAGTTCCCTTCTGGACACCTTGAGTCTGATGTGCCTGTGAAAAGGGCCTCTAGAAGCAGTCCCATGGACAGGCAACTCCTTAGGTGCTCAGGAAAGGACCAGGTACATCAGGGAGTCAGTTCCTGCTATGAGCATGGAAGACAAGATCCATTATTTCATGTCTCACAATTTTGGTTGAGCTGCATTGATCCCATTGTAAAGCTGAAGCGCTTACCAACCCAAGGACTCTTAATCCTATCCCCGTTCACCTGGCAAAAGGTCCAGATTTGGGCATCAGCGATATCTGTGATATATGTGTAGCCAGGCAGGCAAGAGAGGAGCTTGAACTGGCCAGCTTCAGAACCAGGTAAAACAAGTTAGCTATTCATGATTATTATTGTCATTCAGGGGATAAGGTCAAGAAGACAGGAGGGAAGTACTGTGGGTTCTGGGATGGGGATGGGACAGCCTGGCCACCACTTTAGTTCACCTCTGTCCACTGCTCTTTCCTTGCCAGACCTATGCAGAGATGGACCCCACGACAGCAGCTTTGGAAAAGGAACATGAGGCAGTAAGCAGAGGCAGGGGTCTTGACTGTGGGCACACCCTTCTCACTGCTTTCCTTGCTCCAACTGAGCCATCCACTGCCCTCCACAGATTACCAAAGTGAAGTATGTGGACAAGATCCACATTGGGAATTATGAAATTGATGCCTGGTACTTCTCACCTTTCCCTGAAGACTATGGGAAGCAGCCCAAGCTCTGGCTCTGCGAATACTGCCTCAAGTACATGAAGTACGAGAAGAGCTACCGCTTCCACTTGGTGAGGCCACAGGGTCAGACTGGTCTGCTGAGGGTGCTGAGGCAACAGCACTAGGAAACAGGTCTAGAGCAGTGGAGTATAAGGAAAAGCTGCCCTTGGGTTGAGAGACCTGGAATCTGGCCTGGGTCTGCCTTTGCTGGAGTGATCTTGGCCAGTTTGCTGCCCCTCCCCAGGCCACCATTTCCTTTTCTATTCAGTGGGAAACAGTAATTCCTTCCTTTACCCGCTCCTTGGGTCCCTTGCCCTTCACCCCATGTTTATCAAGGCCAGCTCTGCCATGTTCCTCAGTACAAAAGCATAAGCACAGCGCCTAAGCAATGGAACTGGAAGGTGGAGACAGATGAGAGGCATTGGTACATGGGAGCTGCCGGGGCATGGGGCTCTTGTCACTTGTGCAGTGGGCTGTTTCTCAAAGGGTGGAATCTGAGGTAAATATATGTAGTTTAGGAAACACTGTTGTCATGGATCAGAGTCCTCTAGAGCCAAGCCGACCAGTTACCTAGCCCCTCTGTGCCTTGGTTTCTTCACCTTTAAAATGGACTGTCTCCTTTGGTGGTTGAAAGGATTATTATATGTGTAGGTGAAGTGTTGAGCCCAGGGTCTACAGATGGGGAAACTTGGAGAAACAGAGACTTGCTATAAGCGACATGAGGCAGGATGGGGGCACCTGGCTGAGAACCTCAGGATCTCAAACCTCTATCTCCCATTTCCACCCCTAGGGCCAGTGTCAGTGGCGGCAGCCCCCTGGAAAGGAGATCTATCGCAAGAGCAACATCTCTGTGTACGAGGTGGATGGCAAAGACCACAAGGTGAGCTAGGTGGCCAAGGCACTGCAAGGAAGTGAGGAGCACTGACACCCCCATCAAAGAATAGAGGTCAGCCCTAGGATGAGCCCTACCAGGAAAAAGCATGTGAGATCATGCTTAGCTTGATCTCACATGCTTTTAGCACTTGGCCTGTGGCTGCTGTATAGTCAACATGTGGCCCTGTGGTGCCAGCCCTAGGTACCAGGTTTCCATTCTTGCCCTGACAACTTTTCTTCTGATGGGGTCGTTTAGGTTTGGGTAGTTCTGGAACCCAGAGTGGAGATTGTCATGCCTGAGGCTGCTTCTAGAACCGCTTTCTCCTTCTGCCTGAATAAAAGCTATTTGTTTTTCCCAAGAGGGAACTGCTTTGTGTAAGCAGATTTCCTGCTTGAGAGCTCTGTGTCTCTGATGGCTAAGTTCCTTGTTCCTGGCAGAGAGAATTCAGTGGGGCAGGGTGGGGCCTTTGGGAGTTGCTTTGCTATCTTTGAGAACCTGGCCTTTGCTTGGTCAGTCTGGGAAAGTCTCACCAAATATCCTTATTTACCATGGAAAGGCGATGGAGTGTAAAAGGAAGAGGGCAGGCTTCTGAGTGGCTCTTGGCTTTAAACTGCCCCATCACTTCCTAGCTGACCTTGAACAAGTTACTTAATGTTGTTTTTTCCTGTTTCCTCATCTCTAAGCGGAGTCATCATAATATTTACCTAAAAAGATTGTTAGTGGAGTAACTGAGACAGCAGTGTTACATACTTAGCATAGTGCCTGGCATCTAGTAGGTGCTTAGTAGTGGGCCTTCATTATTATTGGTGACCTGCTGGGGCTCAGCCAACCTTGTGATAAATAGCTTGGGGAATATCTACTCTGAACCCCATCCTTGTTCACCGCTCTGCTTTCCTGAACACCAATGGGAAGTGGCAGAAGGCCTCCAGCAGAAGATGTGGGTGTTCTTGCTGACTCTACCCTCTGCCAGCTTTGAGGCTTCAGGCACATGCTTCTCCCAGAGTCTCAGTTTCCTCCTAAGTAAATGGGACTAGTCATGCTGGGCTTAGGGTTGTTGGGTCAAATGAGAGTGGATACAAAAGGTATCATACATCAGAGGGACCCTTGATCTATGCCAGAAGCCAAGCTCAAGGTCCCATATTTTCTTCTGACATTGGTCTCTGGGTGGGTGTCTGAGCCTGCAGCAGGGTGGCTGGTGAAACTCAGCAGAAGTGTATGGCCAAGTGGGTAGACTATTCAGGCTTTGGAGTCAGGCTCAAGGCTTGTCCATTCAACATTTACCAAATACCCAGCTTCATGCTTAACCTTGTGCTAGGTGCTGGGGACACAGCCTTGAACGATGTGAGTTTGAACTGTGTAGGTTCTCTGTATACACGGAAACCCTGTACTACTGTTTGGATGAGCAGCCTGCTTTGTATTGGCCTGGCACTGGCTTCTCTCTGGAGCTTGGCACTTGCAGAGCAGGATGGCAGCTCCTGCCCAGGCCTCAATGGGCTTGTTGTACTAGCTTCCTAAGCCTGTTTCCACCTCCTCCACCCCTCAGATATACTGTCAGAACCTGTGTCTGCTGGCCAAGCTTTTCCTGGACCACAAGACATTGTACTTCGACGTGGAGCCCTTCGTCTTTTACATCTTGACTGAGGTGGACAGGCAAGGGGCCCACATCGTTGGCTACTTCTCTAAGGTGCTGGGTCGGGAAGCCCAGGTTGAGGGAGGGTGGTAAGTATGAACTGGAGTAGGGGCTGAGCCTCCCCAGCAGCCCTGACCTCCCCCTCACTGCAGGAGAAGGAGTCTCCAGATGGGAACAACGTGGCCTGCATCCTAACCCTGCCCCCCTACCAGCGTCGAGGCTATGGAAAGTTCCTCATTGCTTTCAGTGAGTGGCTCCTGGCCTGTGTAGAAAGGGGCAACTATAGTGGGGGTGGAGTGCCAAGGTGGAGCTGGGTTTTCAGGACCCACATTTCTCCCCACTGCCAGGTTATGAGCTATCCAAACTAGAGAGCACTGTAGGCTCCCCTGAGAAGCCACTGTCTGACCTGGGCAAGCTCAGCTATCGCAGCTACTGGTCTTGGGTCCTGCTGGAGATTCTGCGAGACTTCCGTGGCACGTTGTCCATCAAGGACCTTAGGTGAGGGCCTTTGTCTCCAGCCCTGTTTAGGGCATGCTGTCCATCAAGGACAAGGACCTTGTGAGGCAGGCTTCCTGGAACCCCCCCAAAAGGGAAGGGTTCTCCTAAGATAGGCCGTGATCCTGTCCCCTTGTTCCTTTTTGCTGTCCTTGCTAGACCCCACAAAGGAACTCTCCTAGCATCTGCTCCAATCCCTTTCTGTAGCCAGATGACCAGCATCACCCAGAATGACATCATTAGCACCCTACAGTCCCTCAACATGGTCAAGTACTGGAAAGGTCAGCACGTCATCTGTGTCACACCCAAACTGGTAGAGGAACACCTCAAAAGTGCCCAGTATAAGAAACCACCCATAACAGGTAGGTGGGGGGCTACCTAGTGGGTGAGTAGTAGGGGATAGGTATATAAGGACTATTGGGAGCCAAGGCCTCCTTTTTGCTGTCACATGATCCCAAACCAGTCTGACCAGCTCCTAGCACCAAAGCCTGGGGCAGGCTACTCATGCCTGGGCTTCCCTGCCCCCTCCCCAGGACTCAATCTGCTCTTGTTCTAACCTGGAGGTGAAACCTGGCCTGGGCCCAGCCCTGCCTCTTATGCTTCTTCTCCCCACAGTGGACTCTGTCTGCCTCAAGTGGGCACCCCCCAAGCACAAGCAAGTCAAATTCTCTAAGAAGTGAGTGGCCTGTGCCCCTTACTGGACCTGTGTCTCCTTTCCTTCTAGCCTGTAAATATGTACAGACCTGTTTTGTCATTTTTTTTTTAAAATAAAGTAAATTCTGCTGGTGGCTCTGGACTTCAGGGGTGGGAGGAAGAGGCCAAGAGCTGATGTTCTTCGTGGCACGTCACATACACAGCCAGTTGTGCTCAAGACATTTTACTCTTTGCTCTTTGGACCACCCCCCACCCCAGATTCAAGCCCAAGCCCAGTTCCGGTGGGGGCTCAGTCCTCCGGAGTCCAGGAGTCAGGGTTAAGAGGGGCATGGCAGCCAATGGGGCAAGATTGGGGCCTTTTCTGTCCTTGTAAACATGCTTCCCAGAGGCAGCTCAATCCCAAAGACAGGAAGGGGGTGAAGTGACATGGCTCACCAGGTAAAGCAGGTGGGGCACTAGAGCCAGCCCTTCAGCAGCGATCAGCTGGCCAGCTGCCCAGTTTTCTAGAAACAACAGAGCCAGGGCCTGTTTTCATAGCTAAGGGTCTTTGGGAGCTCCATGGAAGCCCAACCAGTAGGCTTGTGGACTGCAGGTGGCCAGAGGTTCTAGCCAGTACCATAGGCAGTAAAACAACTGACTTTGGGTTGTGGTCCCAAAGAACAAACCCAGGAGAGTGGGCTCAGAGGTCCAGGATGGGCCCTGGACTTCCACAGGGTCCTGGTAGGAAGGAGTGACTCAAGCCAGTCCTTAGGTCCATTCCTGGAAACAGGCAGACGTATGTCCTTGGGTGTGATATGGCAGTCCTGGAAGTAGGGTCAGCTCCCAGGGTGAGTAGTTCAATGCTCCCACCATGGGCGGAGGAGGGCCAGGGTCAGAGCTAATGGCAGCAGAAGAATAGGCCCCAACAAACTCTGGGCGGGGGCAGAATTGAAGGCCAGATGGTTGTTACAGAGGTTGATATCGGGCTGGGACTCCTGGATTTGGGGCACCACACGAGGCTGGAGCTCCGCCACATGGTGGTGAATCCAGGAGGCATAGCTGGAGGTCAGAGTGTACACACCAGGCCTGTTGGGGGCCCCACAGGCATCGCCCCAGCTCACAATTCCTGTCAGGTACCAGAGGCCCCCAACAGGGCAAGAAAGTGGGCCCCCAGAGTCACCCTGAGGAGAAAAGCCATACAATAGCTGTTAGGACCAGGCCCTGGGCCTCTATTGCCAACCCTCATGCACTCCTCTCATCTCTTCCACTGGAACCCCCTGCATTTACCTGGCAGGCATCCTTGCCCCCCTTCACATAGCCAGCACACACCATGTCCTGCTGGATAGAATGGGGCTCATTAGGCTTGGCATCAATGTTGTATAGGCAGCTACATGTCTCACGACTGATCAGTGGCACCTCAAGTTGCTGTAGTGGCCTGGGCGCCTGGAGACTCACTGTGGGGACAAAAGATGCTTAGCCAGGGCCTTCTACTCTGAGCCCGCTCCCTTCACATCTCTAAACATCAGCGCCCACCTCACCTGAGGGGGCCACATGGCCCCATCCAGTAACAGTACATTGGAGGCCATTGGGGAAGGAAGCATTGGCTGCAGGGAGGCAGATGGGCCGGATGTAGCGGGAGAAGATGATGGGGCTGCTGAGACGGAGGAGTGCAATGTCACCCTGGGAACCTTCATGGTGGTAGCTGGTGTGGGAAATGACCTGTGCCACAGTACGGACCTCTGCCTCAGGAGTGTAGGTATCCAGCTGGTGGGCTCCCAGCTTTACCTCATACTCTTCCTTGTGGTGTTCCCTGCAAGCAGCGGGCACAGGCTGGAACATACGGACCTGTCTTGGTTCCCTGATCCCTGTTGCTTGTGGCATTCAATCCCAGATTCTGATCCCAGGCAAAGGTCCATTCAGGCCCCAAACTGTGCCCTAGTTTTATCCTGTAACCTGTGACCTCTGGCCTTCATTCCTGACTGGTTCTTTCAGACTTTATTGATACCCCTAGACCCAACCCAAGAACCCCAACCTCTGAATTAAACTGATACCTGAACTTTGACCTCCCGTCCACTTTTGACTTCTCCGTCCTGCCCCCCACTCAGTTGGTACCTTGGGAAGCAGTGAGCAGCCGACAGCACCCACTGCTCAGACACAAGAGAACCACCACACACGTGGATGCCATCATAGATGATGCTGACCTGCCAGGGCCACTGGCCAGGGGCTGCACTGCTACCACCTGTGATGCGTGCTTGGGAGGTCACACCGCAGAAAGCTGCCCAGGGAGGAAGGAGAGGGCGTCAGACCTTTCTGGGGCTTCCACACCAGGTCCTTAGCCCTGCCACTCCTGATAAAGCCCAGGAGTTCTGGTTTGGACCTTGGGAAGTGAATTCACAGAAGCCAGCCACCCCTTTGTCCCCTATCAGGCATGATCAGTTTTGTCACTTTGCCATCCTTGGTCCCTTAACTAATTCAGGTCTCATACAGCTTCCTTCCTCTCAGGCCTTCCTGCCTTCCATCCAGGCCACCCCATATAAGTCAGAAGAAGATCTCATATATATATATACACACACACACACACACACACACATATACATACACACACACACATACATACATACATACATGTACACACACACACACACACTTTTTTTTTTTAATGTGGGTAGTTTCCTGGCTGGGAATCGAACCCAGGCCACAGCATTGACAGCGCTGAAGCCTAGCCACTACTCCACCAGGGAACTCCCCAGAAGATCATTATAAACAAGAAATCTGGCCAGGTCACACCCCACTTAAATCCTTTCCTGCCCTTAAGATAAATTCCAGACCTTCCATGGCACTACCATCTATTCCAGACATTGCCCTGGACACTTCTGTCACAGGTTTGGGGCCACACATTTGTTTGCCTCTATTAATACATCTTGGCGCATCCAGGTCACGCTGCCTGAAATACCCTTCCTCACTCCTACTTTGCTCAGCAAATCGATTTGCCTATGGAAACTGTTAAAATGGCAGCCCACCTTAGCCTGTGCTAACCTGAGTTAGGCAATGCACCGGATCTCCCAGGGCCTGTGTTACCTTGACACTGCCTGATCACATTATAGTTCTTTGGCTGCTTTAACCACACCAACCTGGGCACTCCAGAGCAAAGCCCCATATCCTGAGCACCCAGCACAGGGCTGGGCACATAGATGGAGTCCTGGATGCATGTTGAACAAAGGAACAGAACAGCTGAGCTCCTGCCCCACCCCCACAGAGGCCAGCTGTTTTGAACAGGACCCAGCTGACCTTCACAAAGCACCTTCCCAGGAACAGAGAAAACTGCCCAGCCAGGCTCCTCCTCCTCCTCTCATAATACTGACAATAGCTACTGTTTAGTGACTTCAAGCAATGCAAGGCCCTGAAGGGGCTTTCACTTTATCTTCTGGATTCCGCATACAGTCCCAGGAGATAGACAAAATCAACTTCATTTTAGAGGTGAGGGAACTGGCTAACCACACAGCGAGTCAGTGGTGAAACTGGGATTGAAAACCTGACCGCAGTCTGGTGGTGTGCCTTTGAAAAAAGGAAACCTTTCATTTGTTTCCCTTAAAACAACCCACCTTTGGAGTCAGACCTGGGTTTAAATCCACGTTCTGCCACTTACTGGCTTTGTGCTTTTTGGCGAGTCACTTCTCTGTACCTCAGTTTCTTTATCCGTAGAACAAGGGCTATAACCCCCAGCTCCAGAGCTATTTAGGGGTCTTAGATAATAATGTGTGGGTTATTCGGACAGAGAGGGTCAGGCATTCATTCTGAATCCATGTTCCCTCTTTCCCCACTCCCACCCCAACCCCGCTTCCCCGCAAGCCTCACCTTCTGCCTGGGCCCCCTCAGCTCCTGGAAGGCAAGAGAAAGTGGGAGGGGTAAGCAGGGAAATCCCAAGTTCCCAGACCCCTTAGCACCTGCCACTTCTCCAGAGAGCTGCTCCCATCCCCCACCCCCAGACCAAAGCTGAAGGGAACGGCAGAGGACAAGAACTAGAGAGCCTGGGATTCTTAAGTACAGAATAGGGCTATGCCCCAGAAAAGTTCTATTCTGGTCCCTGTGCACCACCCCTCCCCATACCGCCCCACCACCCCCACCCCTGCCCCGACCGACCGGTACATAGTCACTCACCCAGCCTGGACTGGAATACAAGCAAAAGCAGAATGGCCACAGCCTCCAGCCACCTAGGCCCCAGGCCTGCCCACTGGGCCATGCCCAGGATAAGGGCCCCTGGGGAGACACCCGGCACTCAAAGGAAGGGACTTGAGACTAGTTTAGAAGGCAAAGTCCAGATGTCAGGCCCAGAGGGACAGGATCCCGGAATCTGCACTGGGAAGATGGTAGTAGGTGTCCAAGTTTGGCTTTGAAGGCAAGGAGCAGCAGAAAGGGAAATGCTGGAGTCTGTGTAGCCGTCAGTGAGGACACGTCTCCAGCATGGCCAGGCTACGCAGAGACCTTCCACAGTGGCAGCTCCTCCGAGAAAGGCACCTACCTGCCTGCTCCTCCCCTGGCCCCGCCCTCCCTGCTCAGCTCTGCCAGCTTCTGGAGCCACTAAAGTCCTAAACCCTTCCAACCCCACAATGGGGAGGGAGGGTGGGTGTGTGCGCGCTGGTTTGTATGTGTGCCCTAGGGGTTGGTGGGGGCTGATCAACCAAAGAGCAGCCCCAGGCAGGGCTAGAAATTAGAAACCCTGATGACCCAGCTCCCTTTAGAGCTACCCAGCTGCTTTTGACCCCAGGTCTTTTCAGGTCTCCCTCACCAGTTATGTGTCCCAGGGCCGGGTGGAGCCTTTGCCATATCCACTCTTCCCCCACTTCCCTCCTTAGACCTGGTATCTGAGCGTAGGACACCTGGGTTTGTTCCAGGCCCTTCCATGGAGCCTGCAGCCTCATATGAATATGGTGAGCATGTCTGGCAGTACCAGTCATCTCACAAATATTTACTGAATGCCTACTCTGTTCTAAACACAAGAGACAAAACAGACACTGTCCCTACCTTCCCTGAGCTCACCTTAAAATAGGGATGACTGACTTGACTCAAATAATCACACAAGCAATTATAGAATAAATTCAAACTAGGAACTGTGATGAAGAAAATTAGAATGGAGGCTCCTAGAGCCATTCATAGGAGCTTGATAGGCTCGGCATCAAGAAGGGTGGCTCAAGGAAGTGCTTTTAGAACTGAGACCTGAAGGGATTATAAAAAGATGTTAACAAGGCAAAGAATTCTCAGGTGGAGGGTGGCAGGTGGTACAGGCTCAGGGAAGGAGGCCCGAGTGACTGGGTCAAGGGTCAGTCAGGCACATCCTCTGTGAACATGTGTATGTGGGCAATTGCAAATAGGTATTTCAAGCTTCAGAAAAACGGAGCTCCACTTCCCCGCATAACTTCCATAGACTAGGTGTATGAACCTCTGGACTAAGACTTCAGGGCCCAGGCTGGAAGGCAAGTGAATTCCTGGAGTGGCCGAGAGGACAGAGGCAGACTCCTAAAGGGGTCTAGGCTAGGGAGGAGGGGGCAAGACCCTGGGAGTTGTGGGAGTGTTTGGGTAGGGGAAAGGGTGTATTAAATGTTTGTGGGGAATGACATATGGGTGACTGACTAGGTATGGGGAATAGGTGGGGATGTATGTCTACAGAAATCTAGGGGAATATTCAATTTGGGACCTGGCAGGTAAAGATAAGCCTGGCCTTTTAAGAACCTCTGTCCATCTCCCCAGTCTCCCAATAACTTCCAGCTGCCCTCTAGGTCTCCCCTCCCCCAACCCCTGCCTACTCAACCCAGAGATTTGACTCCAGCCCAGAAGTGACCCCTCTGCCACCCTCATCAGCTGGCTTCCACCCCAAGGATCCCCTCTCCTAGATCCCCATTTGCCCTTTTTCTGTACTCACACATTACCTCTGTGACCCTTTCATGAACCCCAGCCAGGGGTGTCCATGTGTTCCCCACTACATAGGGAGCACTTTGTGGGTTTATCCTTTAGACCCTACCTGTGTCATGACTAGTAGTTAGCGGGGAATGTGTTTGAATTAGCGCAGGGAGGTGCACCAGAAGTGGTGGGCGAGTGGGATGTACATACAAGTATGGTAATGGGGTTCAAATCCTGGGGGCCACTGGGCAGGATGTGAAAGTGGTAGACCCTTGAAGGGTACAAGTATCATGTGTGTACTGGAGACACTGGAGGTGTACACTTTGGGACATCATTCATCAAGGTGTGTAGATGGGGGCAGCTCTCTGTGGGTATAGGAAATGGTACATAGACCCTGGACTCCCAGACTTCTGGACCTTTTCTCCAAAGACCCTCACCCTCAGTCCTCCTTGCTCTTTGGGGAGGGGCAGCAGGATCAGAGCTAGAACTGAGGTGTCCATCAGGTGCTGGGGGTGCTCATTCCATTAGGGAGGTGACACACACCTAGTTGGACACTCAACCTCCTCCGCCCTGGGGCAGGAATGAGAGACAGCTGCCACGTTATCAGGGACACATTTCCTGGGAGCCCAAGGCCTGACTCACAGAAGCTTTGGAGGGAGGGGCCTTATCCCTTGGGCTTTCCTCTAGCCCCCCAGCCTGCCCTCAGCAATGCCACAAGGCCACGTGTCTGTGTTTACACCTTTATTGTCTGCTCCTGCTGCCCCCAAGAATTCCAGGGCACAAAATAGCTGGGCACTGAGACCCAATTACCTGAAGCCACTGGAGTCTAGGTGGGTGGGGAGCTCTGAAGATTCTGGCAAAGGGAAGGAGAGCCAGTCAGGTCACATTCCAGCTCCACTAGGTGGGAAGTGGAGGGCTGGAGGGGTTGGGGGAGGAGAAGGGGAGGTGGCCCATGGATCCAGATCCCCTCAGCCTTGGATCAGGGGCATCAACAGCAGCAGGAACAGAGCAGCAGGAGAGGAGACTGAGGCCCCAGCCATGTCTAGGGGGCAGAGGTTGTTGCCTTCAGGGGACCAGTAGTGGGAGCCACTGGGGGTCAGGAAATGGGCCTCTCCCACTGTCTGGGCGATCCAGGCCTCTTCAGGGCCAGTGGCGGCAAATAGCTCCTGGCTCCCTCGAACAGCCATACCCACAAGGACCCAGGAGCCTCCCTCAGTCTGGCACAGGAGTGGAGGTGCTGAGGTCACCTGCAGAGTCAAAGCCAAGGCCAAGAGGGTCTCTTACTCTTCTTCCTCATTTCTGCATCTTTTCCTAGGGTTCAGCCACAAAGCATTGCTATCCAGGAAGCACTGCTTTTTTCCATTTGGGTCCCAGCACCCAAAATTCCCACCCCTGTTCTCTTTCTTGGGTTTAGCTGCCCAGCACTGCCTTTCCCATCCCTGGATCAGGATGCCCAGGCCCCTGTACCTCACACCTGTCTTCCTGCCCCTCTGCATACAGGACACAGAGAGTCCCAGCAGGCAGAATGCCCTGATAAAGGCAGTGACAGAGTTGTGGTGTCAAGATGGAAACAGCAGCAGCCACAGGGACTAGAGAGAGGAAAGATGGTTGTCCCAGGGATTCTGGCCTCCAGGTACTTTTCACCCTCAGTCCTCCAGGGCTCTCACCTCGGTCCTGGGGGTCCTTCCAGCCCAACACCCAGCAGTCAGCCCCCAAGGGGACACCCCCTGGGTGAAGGCAGATAGACAAGGCTGAAGGGGAGGGCTCCACCCGAGAGCTCAGCTCTAGGAGGGCCAGTGGGGGCCGAAGTCCCAGGTGCCGGGGTAGACGGATGCTGATGACCAACCGGGATACCTGATGGCCCTGCGGGAGGGGACTGGCCCCTGCCCGGCCCAGGTACACTTCAATATAAGGCACTGTTGTAGAGCCTGGCCTGTTGGAACAAGGTCCAGTGTTACCTACTGCTCATCCTTCCACTCTCACCCCCTTGCTGGTAAAGTCCTTCCCAGCCCAGGGGAAAAGATGGATGAATCTCCAGGGTCATTCCACTAACTCCTTTATTATTCCTTCAGATCTCTCTTCTGTCTCCAAACACTTCACAGCAGTTTCCCTGTGCTGTGAGAGTCCTAAAGGGAGAATATCCCACTACTGCAAGAGTCCTTTGGCCCATCTCCCAATTTTCCCTTCTTGCCCAGGAGATGGGTGACACCCACCTGAGGACACAATGTGTGGCTGCCAGGACCCAGCCTGGGGCCACGAGGATCCCTGTGCAGACTCGATCACCAGCCACATGCACCTCTGCCAGCCAGGGCCACAGAAGCCCCACTGGAGCAGGCTCTGGCCGCAGGCCACAGGCTAGGGAGAGGAGGTAACCACTTCAGAGGCGCGGCCTTTCAGCTGACCCCTAAAGTCCCGACCATGGATCTAAGCACTCCTAAGAACTAAGCCCCAAAGGCCTCCTCCTTACCACCATGCTTTGTGTGGGGAGGACAAGTCTGTGTCTCAGTTTCTTCCCCCTCAGGACCCCAGTCCCAGACCAGCTGGTCCTCTAGGTAGGCTCCCCGAGTTACATGGCTGATCCATGGGCCATGAGTCTGCAGAGGGTGGAAGGCTCTGGGGCGTAGACAGCCAATGGAGAAGTCTCTGATTCCAGCCAGGAACCAGGTCCCCTCCTCCTGGCACAGAAGGCTCCAACTCGAGATGTTCTGCAAGAGAATGTGTTACCAATCTCTGCTCGCATGTAAATTGATAAGAGGACATCAGAGGTCTTCGGGCTTTCCTGGACTCCACATTCTCCTGTTCTCAGATACAGGTTCCACTTCCTCTAAGTCAGGCTCCAATACTAATCTGTGTAAGAAGCCAGCCTTCACTTTAGAGGTTCTCTTTTAAAACCCAGGGGTAGCTAGAAGGTCCGACAGTGCCCGGGCTAGCCTCAGGCCCCTCTTCAAAGTCCACCACGGCCTGGCTCTGCTCCCAGCGCATTCTGGTCTCTCCTTTACTCCATTTCCCCCCAGAGCTCTCAGTCTATTATAGTACCAGATTCTCTCAGGCCCAGTCGGCAGGCTCCTGACCTCAGAGTCCTACTGAGACGGCCCACGCCCTAATCCCCAGCTGCCGCTGCTTACCCAGCAGCGACCCGCCTCTTCCTCCTCTCGGTAGGCGGGACAGAGCTCGTGCGGCGGGTCTCCGGGTGGCGGCACTGACGCCCCCTGACGGCCGTACAGGCAGTGACACCACCAGCCACTTAACAGCTCCGCCTCAAGCAGCGCGCTGCGGCCTGGCGCCGGTTCTGAGAGAAAAGGAAGAAAGCCCGTGCTGCGGCGCAGTGAAGCCCCGCGCTACCCTGCTTCGCGCCGGACCACTGCTCACCTCCGCGGCCCCAGCGAGCCAGGCGGCAGCGGCTCCCTGGCAGGAAGTAGTGGTCTGGAAGAGGTAGGCACACTGGCCTCGGGCCCGCGCTCAGGTTCACGGGCGCGCGCAGCTGCAGCAGCACCAAGTCAGAGGCGTCGTCCCAGGAGGCGTTCTCGTGAGGCACGAGGCGCGCCACTTGTTCCGCGCGCGGGTGCGAGGGCAGCAGCACGCGCCAGTTGTCCAGGTCGTGAGGCGGGTGGTCTGAGCTGCTGGAGCTGCGGAATGGGGAGACTGGGGGCGTGGGCCGGATCCTGCACACTCAGCTCGAAACCTTGCACCCTTGGCTTAGGCTCCATATCCCAGGCTAGGATCCTGCATCCCCAGTCTGAGAACTGTGCACTCATCCCACGCATCCTGGATCGAATTTATGCTACCACTTCACTCGCCCCTGATAGACTAGGACCCCGCTTTGCGAGTTGGATCCTACGCCTACCAAGGAGACACACACCCACTTCCCCCAACACACTTCAGACTGAGGTGTTCCCCCCCGCCCCCATTCGGCCCAGGGACTGGGGTCAGGTAGATAGTATCTCAGGCCGATGGGTGGAGGGGCAGGAACTTGTCTTAGATGTGGGTTTTCACTCACTCCAGAAAGCAACTGGCAGGTGCCAAGATCCAGCTTTCAGACACCAGCGTCCCATGGCAGGGTCTGGATCCGGGCACCATCACCTGAGCCTCCCAGGGCCAGGCCCCTGGCTGCAGGGCTTTCCCGCACTCTGAAGGGTGAGAGGCCTAGGTCAGGGAACCTCTTGAACTCCTAGCATTTCCCACCCCAACTCCAATCTCCCATGTCCAGCAGATATCCTGGGTCCTGCCACTTCACCTGGCAGGGCAATGGTGCAGTTCTCGTCCATGGGCTTCCAGGGGCCTGACTGGGGCCCCTGGAACTGGGTGGGAAAGGCAGGCCCAGGCTCTGAGCCCATCACCTGTTCCCGGATCCATGCCTCATAGGGAGCCACAGCAGTGAAGACTCCAGGGCGGTTCCTCCGTCCACAACCAAAGCCAAAGCTGGTGATTCCTGCCTGGAACCACCGGCCGCCTTCCTCACAGACCAGGGGCCCTCCAGAGTCTCCCTGATGATAGATGACTCGGTGTCAGGGGATCAGTCCAGGGACCTACCAGCTTATACTGGGCCACCTTGCAAAGGTTCTACACCTCTTTTTCTTGGCCCAACATATAGCCACCTCCTCCTAGGAACATGCCTTGGCTGTGTCATCTTCTGTATTCTCTGTAACTCTAAACAGAAGAAAGCTTTGTAGAGTGAAAGGCTGATGATGAGCAGCCAAAGTCAAGAGTACCAAAGTAATGCATTAAAGGTCACGCCAGAGAGGCCCACAGGTCTCGCACAGAGCCAAATTATTCTTGTTCAATGACTATTTCAAATAAATGCTATCTTTGGTTTCAAAGTTCACTCAATTGTTAAAGTAAATCAGAGGTGCCAGTATTTAGGAGGAAAGGGCTGTTGGAAATAGGAAATCTAAAGGCAGCAAGAAGGGACAGTTTGAAAGCAAGTAAGAAGGAAGAACTAAAATAGTCACTAAAACAGTGGTTCTGGGCCACTTAATGTTTAGGGCATTGTCCCTAAGACATCTCTGTAATCCACATCAGGCATCACTGTGACCTGAATAGGGTCACAAAGGAGGCTCAGACCCATCTAGAACTGTGCTGTCCAATATGGCAGACACTAACCACATGTGGCTATTTTAATTAAAATTAATTAAAAATTTAATTCTTCAGTTACATTAACCACCTTTCAAATGTTCAGTATCTAAGGTGACAAGTGACTACTGTCCTGGACAGTGCAGATATAAAACATTTCCAGGGAGTTCCCTGATGGTGTAGTGGCTTAAGACATCGGTGCTGGCGCTGTCAGTGCTGCGGCCTGGGTTCGATTCCCAGCCAGGGAACTACCCACATACCAAAAAGCAAAAAAAACCCCAAAAACAAACAAACAAACAAAAAACATTTCCATCACCATAGGAAGTTCTATTGAACAACACTGGTCAAGAGGAATTTGAATTGTTTGCAATCTTATTCAAGAAAGTGGAGGATTATGTCTATAGGTCCTGGAATCTCATAATTGGGACCCTGAAGACCCTCTAGCTAGAATCCCCATCACCACCATACATGCTGAGTGCCCTAAAAAAAAAAAAATGTGACGGGAGTTCCCTGGTGGTGTAGTGGCTAAGGCTTTAGCGCTGTCAGCACTATGGCCTGGGTTCGATTCCCAGCCAGGGAACTACCCACATAACAAACAAACAAACAAACAAACAAACAAAAAGTGTCATTTGAGGAAGGTTTCTCGGAAAAATGATTAAACTAAACTATGTTTTGGCCTTCAGCAGATTATCTGGAAAATTCCCTTCTGTGAAGGATTAATTCATTTTAAATATAACTATTTATTGAGTATCTACTAAGTAACAGGTGCTGTCCTATGGACTGGGATGTGGGGTAACAGCAGCAACCACAACAATGGCTAATACTTATTTAACTTTTTAAAAATCATGCACTGTTCTAAGTGCTCTCACATATATAAATTCATTTACTCATCATAATCACCCTATTAGGTAGGTAACACTATCATCTCCATCTTCCAGATGAGAAAGTCTGAATATAGAAGGGTTAAATAACTTGGCCGTGGTCACACAGCTAATAAATGGTGGTGCTAAGCGTCAAACCAGATTGACTCACTCTAGTGTCTGGCACATAACCACTGCACTATACTGCCATAAATAACAGTGTCTACTTGTAAATCCCCAAGTTCTGTCCATTTGTAATCAGTTCCATCCATTGACAATCTTGTCCTGTTTTTGCAGATGAGGCTTGGAGATATAAGAGAGTTGGAATCTGTATATTTCTCACACTGCTTCCTATTGGTTAGGGCTAGGCCAGGCAGGTTTAGGGGCCTCCTCTCACCTGGCAGGTGTCCCTGCGGCCCTCTGGGTAGCCAGCACACAGCATCCCTGGCAAAAGCTGAAAAGTGAGGTTGAAGGGTCCTGGGCGGCTATAGAGACACTGACAGGCGGCCTCTCCCAGCAGCCTTAGCTCCACTTCTTGTAGCACCCAGGGGAGAGGCAGGGGATCTGTGGGCAGAACCAGAGAGAAAATGCTGTTAAGTCCTCTGTTCCCCAAGTCTCAGCTTTGTCACCTCCAGCTGCATCCTGACATCTCTATCTAGATCAGTGGTTTTCAACCTGTGGGTTGTGACCCCTTTGGGGGTCAAACGACCCTTTCACAGGGGTCGCCTAAGAACATCGGAGAACACATAATGAATGTACTTATGTGGACCAGTCACACATGTGTGGAGAGCAGCTACCAATAATTTTATGGTTGGGGGTCACCACAACATGAGGAACTGTATTAAAGGGTCGTGGCATTAGGAAGGTTGAGAACCACTGAAGAGGATCCATCGCACTGCAGCCCACCACATCTGAAATCAATCATTGTCTCCTTCTGCTCCTCTTCATCCTTCCTACATCCTCATCTCAGGAATGGTTCCATCAAGCACCCAGTGAGAGCTGCCATGGATGGTTGTATACTGCACAAAGGTACCCAGACACAAAGGATGCATGTGGGGGGTGAAAATTACTAAGCTGTCAGCCCTGATGTGGGCTGTGTTGGTCCTTAGAGGGCACCCTTTTCAAAAAAGATGCTGTATTCACTAGGTGCAGTCCTGTACCAAGTTGCCAAGCATGTTATCTGGGTGTCATATATGACCTCTGTCTCAACTTCCCCTCCCTAATGAGTTCCCAAGTCCAGAAAACCTTTCATTTTTGACTTCTTGGCATGTTCACTGCACTGCCCTAGTTCAGGAGGCATAACCTTGGGCCTGAATAATTGGTTGGCCTCCTCACCAGTCTGTTTCCCAAACCACCCATCACTTGTTGCTGCCAGAGAAATGTTATTAAAACTCTGCTCTGATCTTACTAAGAATAATCAATGGATCCCACTGTCTAAACTTGAGGCCTTAGTCCTTTCCTAAGCTGAACTTGCTTTCAGTGGAGACAAAAATCTTAGGATCCAGAAAGAGTGGGGGAGACTTACTTTCTCCTACCCAGAATCCTGAGAAGTCAATGGCATCTGAGGCTATACTTGAGGGTCAACCAGGAAGGTTTAGCAACTGTCATGGGGATCCCTGAAACTGGGTGGGGTACTCTGGCCTTCAATCTGACTTGAAGGCCTTCATGGTCCGGGCCCAGAAGATGTTGTAGCCTCTTCCCTCTCCATGCCAGTCTGGCAGCCTGGCCCTTCTCCATCTACTATGCCTCATGCAGGTCCTCAGAATGGCTTCCATTTCCCCCCAGCTTCCTGTAATGCCAACTTAGGTTCTGACTTCACAAAACCTCCCCAGAAATCTCACTGGGTGCCCACTGTCAATATGATTCAGCTTCATCCATACAGACTTCCTAGGTGCTCAGATTGACCCTTCTTTGTCACCTCTTGCCCAGATAGGACGCCTGGAAACAGAAGCTGTGGCATCTCCTCCCAAACCATCTTTCCTAAAGCTCCTGGCACTGCACAGATCTGATTACAGTAGATGTGGAATTATTGTCAGGGCCTTGCTAACATGAAAGAGAGCATTGAATGATGGAGATGATGGGGAATGGAAAAGTGGTCTGTTTCTCCCCATACTTTCTTTTTTGTTTGTTTGTTTTTTGGTATGTGGGTAGTAGCTCCCTGGCTGGGAATTGAACCCAGGCCGCAGCGCTGACAGCACCAGCGCCGAAGCCTTAAGCCACTACACCACCAGGGAACTCCCCTCCATACTTTCTAATGTAAGTGTTTGCTTACTTAACTAGGTCTACTTATTAGAATGTAAACTTTGAGAAGGCAGGGATTTTTGCTTGCTCTGTTCATTGGCATATCTTTAATGCCTAACCCAGTGCCTGGCACAAGGAGGTACTAAAAAAAAAAAAATCTGTCAAATGAATGAAAGACAGACTGAATGAATGAGGGTGATGAGGGTGAATAGAAAATACAAGAGGTGGGGGAGTAGAGAGATGAGTTGGGGGAAGACAAGATGGGAGGAAGGGGGATGGAGGAAAGGAGGGAACTGACATTTGCTGAATGCCTGCTATTAGCCACAGGCTGTGCTTTAGTGCTCCATCACTTAAGGTAAAAATATATAAAACGCATTCATTACTGTTATACTAGTCACTGTGTTATAAAACTTTACGTGGATTTTCTCATTTAATCCACCCAACAATCCAATTAAGTGGGCATTATTTTTCTAAATTTTCAGAGGAGAAAATGGACTGGGTGAAGTGCTTGGTCTGAAATAGCAGAGTTGGGATAGCAGAGTTTAGTCTGATCCGAAATCCGGGAAAGAAAAAACTGGAAGGAAAGATGAGGAGGGAATCCGGGGATAATTCAGTGATCTTAGTTTGAGAGCCCTTGGGGAGGACAGGCGGACATTGGCGAGGCACTTACCCTTGGCCTAGAAAACCGGGCCCCCAGGTTCGCCCCTCTTGGGCCCCACCTTCCTCTGGCCCAAGCTGTTAGGACACGCCCCCGAGGTTCCGCCCAGAGGACCGTTGGGTACGTTATACATCTCTGTTAACCCACCCCCGGGCCCCCACCCACCTCACTCACCTGCCTCCTGTAAGTCTCCCCAGCCAGTGGCCCAGCAGGCCGTGCCGTGAGCGAATTGGTGCGAGGCGCGAGGCAGGCAAACAGGCCGCACTGTGCGGCCCAGCGTGGCGGGAGAGGCCAGGCGCAGGAGAGCCAAATCATGGCCCAATTCCACGTCGCTGTAGTTGTCGGGCACCAGGATGGCCGCCACTGAGCGGACTTGTGCGCCGTCCAGATGCCGGTCCTGGGAGTGCACGCCCAACACTACCGACCACTCTGCCGCAGGTTCCAAGGTCCCGTTGCTGCGCCAGGACCGTGAAGGGGGGGAGTTAGGTTGACCCTAAGGAGGGGCAGACCCTCGTGGGGGTGGGAGCTCAGAGCCTGGGAGAAAGTGGGGTAAATGGGGACCCCCCCGGGGGGGCGGGGCCAAGTCGGATCCACTTTGGGGGCTTGGGCGATCGAGGTTGAGATAGACGCCTAAAAGAGGGAAGAGCGGATCCAGTTTGGAGGTGGGGACATGGGAATGATGGAATTCAGACCTGGATATTTAGTGAAGTGGCAGGTTCTGTTTGCTGGCAGCCTCAACACACTCAGAACCAGGATACCCCGCAGGGCACCTAGCTTCAGGGGAGGTCTGGTAGGCGGGGGCAGCTAGTTTCCAAGTTAAGTCTTGGGTACCTGGGGTCAAGCTGTGGGGTGCGCTTGGCTTTTGAAGAAGAGGGGCTGGACTTGAGCGAATACTCACATCATGAAACAGTGAGCAGCGGAGAGGACCCAGGAGGGGGCGATGAGGGAGCCCCCGCAGATGTGGCCCCCTCCCTGATGCAGGCTCACCTGCCATGGCCAGCTGCCCGGCCGTGCGTCTGAGCCCCCCACAATCCGGTCAGAGGGCTCAGGGCGACCGCAATCTGCAATGGGGTACTGTGGAGTCACAGTCCGCCCGGTTCCCTCACGCGAAGGCACCGGTAACTCAGAACAAAACCCCGTCTCCCCCACCTCGCTTCAGTGTGCCCCCTGAACAATGAACAAAGAGGATATAGGCACTCCTAAGTTTCAGGTAATTTCTGCCTTCCTCCCTCATTGCCCAGCCAGCCTTAACCTCCATTAAGATCTGAGACCACACGCCCCTCCCACCCATCCCCCTCCTAACCCAGATCTTCAGATTCTTCTTGGGTAGAACTGAGAGCTGGGAGTCAGAGAGTAAAGAGAGAAAATGCTGATGACTTCCAGCCTGACAAAGTGCCCAGCCCTCATCTTCCTTCTCCATCCTCCACCTGCTACCATCCTCTTCCCCTATTCCCTGCCCTTTCAGCAACTGCCCCCTCCCCCAGCACCCATGCTACTACACTTTATCTTTTCTGCCTCTGCACCTGACTTTCCCAGTCCAGTTGCCTTACCTGAGTCCTGGAAGGCTCCTGGGACGGGGCTGATGGCTGGAAAGAGGGAGGCAGGAAGAGGCTGGATACCTATACTTAGAACGTTCCTTTCCTGTCTCCCTCCCCCAGGCTTTACTGCTACTCCTCCCTACAGCACCCAGGCCTCCTTTCCCCTTCCTCTCATACACTATTCCTCTCCCTCCTAACACCCCTCTCTCTCCTTCCTCTGACAGCCCCCTTCCCTTCCTCTTCTGACTCCCAGCTCCCCACCCAGAGCCCAAGAGTCCTGTTTTCCATCTCCCCAGATGCTAGAACCCAGGCCCCTTGCATCTCATCCCCTGACTCCTGAGGTTACCAAGGATCACAAGTGGGAGGAGCAGATGCTGGAACATGGCACATTTGAGTTAGCTGGAGGCACAGAGATAGATGAAGGTCTGCTTCCTGCTACAGCTCTGTCACTGTCTAGGTAGGCAGCCTGTGACTCCTGATCGTCCCAGGAGCAGCCCCACCCTCCCTGGCCAGAGCCCATCTCTGGGAATCTGAGAGGATCTGGGGCTGGAAGGGGGAAGTAGGGAACCTGGAGGCCCAACCCAGAGCCCTGTCCCATCTCACATCTCTGGAGATGCAGGGTGGGGGTGGGAGGCAGATGTCCTAGTTCTAGGACACCAGTTGGGTGGGGAAGGGAGGAGTGGAGAATGCTGTGAGTAAAGACAGAAGGAGAAAATAGCCAGGGACTGGGAGGTCAGTGTTCTGGGTCCTTGGTGAGGCAGCAGTGCAGGTGAGCAGTGGCCCTTGGAACAGGGGAAGTGGCCCCTCATTGGCATGACTCACCTGAGACCTCACCTCTTTTTGGGGTGTGGCTACCCCAGTGGCTTTGGCTTTTCTTCTCACACAGCTCTGGTTACTGGAGTTGCTAGCCAGGTCCGGGGAAAGGAGCCCTAGGGAATTCAATCCCATCCCAACAAAAGGATCACAGATTCCGGCTGGTTGGGCAGGGTACAAGATTCCAGGAGGAGGCTGGGCAGACTGTCAAGGCTGGAAAGTGTCCACCCTTCTCTGTGTTAGGGTGAGTACTCCCAGGTGTTCTATCACTTACTCTTCGTTTCACCTTGGGAAAGTCAGCCCCTCAGTGCATATCAATACAAGCCCACTTAAGAAACATATGGCATCTCAAAGTGGAATTGAGAGTTTAATGAGGGAACATTAATATTTACAGAGGTTTAGGCAGGGTTATGGGAAACCCAGAAGGGATGGTGAAGCACCCTGGGGCTAGCAATATTGGAGAGCCTGCCTGAAGAGGCAAAAAGGGAGCAGTTGCTGGAACCAAGAAAGAGAGAGAGCTGCAGATGGGGGCGAGGACCAGCTGAGGAGTGTCTTCCTTAGATTGCAACCTTTATTAACCTGTGGCTCAGCAGGGAGGGAGCTGGGACATAAAAATCTCCATCTCACTTGCCTCCTACCCTCAGATCACCTGCCAGCTCCTCCCATCTTCTATAATCTACCAGAAGCAAAGGAGCCCATGATGTGTCCCATAAAGGTCATTCTCTGGGGTAATAGATCAGGATAGAGAAGGGTGGAGAGTGAAAATGGAGGGTGAGGAATAGAGTGAAGAAATAAAATGCAATCGCTGTGGTCAAGATAATAAATTATTAACTTCAAGTGGGCTGAAGCACAAGGAAACAATTATTTTTGTTTTAACTGATTCTGGGAACTTAAGCTTTTGAATTTGTCAATCCCTGGATGCACATCAGTATGTTGTGCATTAATACCTGGACATACTGTTACCCGAGAATGGGCTCTTCTCAGCGTGGTGTCCAGGTTCTTGGTGTCCCAAAGAAAGAATTGAGCAAGACATGGAACTACAGTGGTGAAAGAGTAGTTTATTAGAAGCAGAAGTACACTCCGAGAAGTAGGAGCAGGTCTGAGCTAAAGAGTGGCTCAAGGGCCCCGAATAACGAGACTTTGGTAGTTTTTATTCCTTTTTTCTTAGAAGGGGTTACACCTCTCTGGGCATGGGGACTTTTGGTTGGCATTTCTTTCTTCTTTTTTTTTTTTTCCTTTTTTCCTTCTATCTAGCTTCATTTTTTTTTTTATTTTAAATTTATTTTTCAATTACATTTGACATACAGTGTTATATTGATTTAGGTGTACAGCATAGTGGTGAGCCATTTATATAACTTATAAAATCCCCATTTCGATACATCTGGTTCTCCTCTTACACCATATATAGTTATTACAATGTTATTGACTGTATGCCCTGTGCTGCACTTTACATCCCTGTGACTATTTTGTAACTGAATTTGTACTTCTTGATTTCTCCCCACTTTTCATCCATCCCTCCACCTCACCAGCTCTGGTACCTGTCTTTTTTTTTTTTTTTTTTTTTTTTTTTTTTTTTTTTTTTTTTTTTTTTTTTTTTTTTTTTTGCTTTTTGGTATGTGGGTAGCTCCCTGACTGGGAATCGAACCCAGGCCGCAGCACTGACAGCGCCAACGCCAAAGCCTTAAGCCACTACACCATCAGGGAACTCCCTGGTACCTGTCTGATGTCACATATCGTTATTGCAACATTATTGACTATATTCCCATGTTATATCCTGTATCCCATAACTATTACTTTGTGACCACCAAACTGAAATTCCCAATCCCTTCCTCTTATTTCACCTCCTCCCCCAATTCTCCTCCCATCTGGCAACAAACCAAGTGTTTTCTGTTATCTATGAATCTGTTCTTATTCCACTTGTTTATTTTCTTCTTTGGAGTTCACCTGTAAGTGGAGTCAACTTATATCTGTCTTCCTCTATTTGATACTTCACTTGTTAACTTGTAACTGTTGATAGATATGCAGCTATTGCCATTTTATTAATCATAATATTTGCTTTTTATTTTTTCCCCCATCTTAAAGAAGTCCCTCTAATATTCTTTGTAGTACTGCTTTGGTGGTGATGAACTCCTTTAGCTTTTTCTTGTCTGGGAAGCTCTTTATCTGTCCTTCAATTTTGAATGCTAGCCTTGCTGGATACATTAATCTTGGTTGTAGATCCTTGGTTTTTCATCACATTGAATATTTTCTGCCAGTCCCTTCTGGCCTGTAAAGTTTCTGTTGAGAAATTTGATAACAGTCGTATAGATAAACCCTTATAAGTTACTATTGGCCTTTCTCTTGATGCTTTTAATATTATTTCTTTGTCTTTAACTTTCGCTGTTTTAATTATAATGTGTTTTGGTATAGGCCGGTTTGGGTTTATCTTGTTTGGGACTCTGTGCTTCCTGGGTTTGTACGTCCATTTCCTTCACCAGATTAGGAAAAATTTCAGTCATTGTTCAAATAAGTTCTCAATCCCTTGCTGTGTCTCTTTCACTTCTGGTACTGCTATGATGCAAATGTTGTTGCACTTGATGTTGTCCCAGAGGAGTCTTAGCTTATCTTCATTTTTTTGTTCTTTTTGATCTTTTTTGTTGTTGTTCTGATTGGGTGTCTTCTGTCACCTTATCTTCTAAATCACTGATTTGCACCTCCGCTCCATCTGGTCTGGAGACCCCTTCCATTCCATTCTTCATTTCCTTTATTGTAATCATCTTCTCTGTTTGGTCCTTTTTTTATTGTCTCTTTTATGCTTGCTGTCTCTTCATTAAAATTTTCATTAAGTTGGAGTTCCCTGGTGGTGTAGTGGCTTAAGGCTTCGGCGCTGGCGCTGTCAATGCTGCAGCCTGGGTTCGATTCCCAGCCAGGAAACTACCCACATACCAAAAAAAAAAAAATTGTTTTCATTAAGTTGCTTAAGCATCATTATAATCATGGTATTGAACTCTGTCTTTTTGATAGGTTGTTTGGCTCCATCTTGTCTTCTGGGGTTTTCAATTGTCCCTTCTTTTCAGGTGTATTTCTTTGATTCCTCATTCTGGCAGCCTCTCTGTTTGTAGGTATTCTGTTCTTTAACCAGACACTCACTGCTGTAGTTTCTTCTGAAGCTCACTGCTGATGGCTGAGGGGTTGGAGGGGTTGGAGGAGTAGAGGTCTGGCAGGGTGGTGGGGGAGGGCGGCTAGTGTCTTTGTTTCCTGCCTGTCACTGAGAACAGCTGGGGTGGAGGGGCAGTGGCGGCTTTCGCTTTTCTGCATTGGGTTTGCCCCAAGGTCTCTGCCCTGTGTTTTGGGCTCTCCGGTTTTGAGCACTGGTCCCACAGACAGGGCTGGATGTAGGCAGAGAAATGTGCCTGCAGCTCCCTCCTTCCTCCTTCCTGGGACAGAGTGAGGTCGGGCTGTGGCTTTTCCCCACCTGCATCGCTCCCCCACCCTTGGAACCAGAATAAAGTCAGGCCACCAAGTCTTTCACAACTGGTCTCCACCTCCTGGTGGCCAAAGTGAGGTCCTTAATCAGCGTTTCTGATTGACAGAAGGAATTACGTCATCTTTCTTAGTCTGCGCATGTTCCTTCCCAGAATTCAGTCTCTTATAATGATATTAATGAACTTCTGGGTATATGCATGATACTGTAATGATGGGATAATGAGACTAAGGTGAACTCAAGGTCACTATGACCCTCACTTCACAGTTACCTGTGGCCAGTTTAAACCAGTGGGCATTATGTACTCTGTAACTTCTTTGTGTCAGTTAATTTTTACCTGCAAGTTCCTCCTGTGGTTGCCTAATTTAGGGTGGGGATTACTAGTGAAAGGGCCGTGTCAGGGTGGCAACTGCTCCAGCAAGGTGGGTCCCATAGGAGAAGTCCCGGGATTCCTTGATCCCAGTGGTTCTCAACCAGTGGGTCACGACCTCTTTGGGGGTCGAACGACCCTTTCCCAGGGGTCGCCTAAGCCCATCCGCAAACACATATCAGATATTTACATGACAATTCATAACAGAAGCAACATGACAGCTATGAAGTAGCAACAACAATAACTTTGTGGGGGTCACCCCGACACGAGGAGCTGCGTTAGCGGGTCGCCTTCCCCACTTTCCTCTTGAGAGACATGATGTCCATAAATCTCTATGGAAAGTTGAGGAACAGGAGGTCTCTTCTGTATCGATTTCCTGATGAATGTGACTGTTGACCTTACCTTCATGAAACTCATCCTATCTGGTCTAAACGGAAGGTGTTTCGGGATCTGCCTGGGAGACTGTGTTGACTTCTTCAGTTGGAATGGGCTGGAAGCCTTGCTGGGGTATTATTTATAACTTGATGACCTCTAGATTTAGTTAGTAGATTTGAAAGCATTGACCCAAGAAACAGGACTTGAATAAGGCAGAGGAATGGTGTGGCTAGTGGCCAAAGTCACTGATGCAAAGTGGCTATATGATGGAGAGACCGTTCAACTTCATGGCCTGCGGTCTTCTCCTCTGGCTAACCAGTCATTCATGTAGCTTTATCTTCCTCTGGGAGCTGGGTCTGGAGCAGCTTGGAAAGAATGCTGGGCCACAGTGATTACAGTCAGCAAGCATGAGGGCCTGAATCACAAGTTTCAGGGTAATTATCTAAAGCAGGGAGTAAGGGACATTTTATGAAACAATCTATTATGTAAGACTAGGAAGCAGGAAGAACCGATTAAAAAAGTGATTAAGACTACAGACTACGGAAAAGGTAAAACTGGGGGAGCTGGGGAACTAGAGAAGAGGAGGCCAGAAATTCTTATAGCAAGGGGCTCTTTAGTTTGGCCCATATCAATACAAGCCTTCAGTTAACCTATATAAATGACCTCAAGAAGAAAATGTTCTGTTGTCTACAACTGGACATCTGATGAATACTAGCTTGGATCAATCCAGGGCCTGTGAATGCAGAACTGAGACTTCTCAAGAATGTACTTTTTACTATAAAACTTTCAGACTTTTCTTTCTCCTTTGGAACCCTCTGGGTATTGCCTAGTAGTGTTTCTGGTTTGCAAACCCTAAAACCCTTGAATAAAACTTTCCAATTCATTTCTAGCAAAGCCTGCGTACTCTTTTTTTTTTTTTTTTTTTTTTTTGGTGGTTCCCTGGCTGAGAGTCGAACCCAGGGCGCACAGCATTGAAAGCACCAAAGCCTAGCCACTACACCACCAGGGAACCCTCTGACCTGCGTACTCTTAAGTATGCTTGACAAGGGTCAAACAAAGAATATTCACACACATATGTCTATTTTCTTAGCAAGAATATAAACTAATAATATTACTCTATTAGTCCAGTTTCCCTATAAAACAGAGGCCTAGACAAAGCCTACATGCTTGTGCTTTATTGGGAGCAAGAGAGAGGGGAAATGAGAAGTGGTCTGGGAGGGAGGTAATGCAAATACAGGAACCCAACAATTAACTGGGTTTGACTGATAATCTTGCTAGCCTTAGCTTGTCCTTGGTGGTACTTGTTAACAAAATCCTAGAGTA
The DNA here is from genome assembly GCA_004026885.1 of Lyroderma lyra. Lineage (NCBI taxonomy): Eukaryota > Metazoa > Chordata > Mammalia > Chiroptera > Megadermatidae > Lyroderma > Lyroderma lyra. The sequence continues at coordinate 18,970 of PVJL010004688.1, read as the reverse complement.
TCTACTAATTCCCCTCATGCACTCATTTGTAGGCATTTGTCCTTCCAAGAGAAAAGAACCAGTCATTTATTCAACAAACATACAGAAAAATGAGGCAACTGGCATTGTTTAAAAGTAGGAAAGGTGAAAGAGTATGTAGGGTGGTTAAAGTAAAACATGCATGCCATGAAGATCCTCACCCTCAAACTACTTGCTCCAATTCAGTAGTTCCCAAACATTGTGGTCTCAGGACATCCTTACATCTTAAATATTATTGAGGAATCCACAGAGCATTTGCTTGTGTGGGTTATATTCATCAATATTTACTGCTTTTGAAATTATAACAGAAATACTTAAATAATTATTAATCATTTAAAAATAACAAATATGTTATATGTTAACGAACACCTGCATATTCTCATATCTGCTTCTGTACTTAGCCTTTTGACGTATCATGTGTCAAGTAGCCTTTGAAAACCTACATTGTACACTTGACATTATGAAAATAATTTTGTCCTTGAGCACCCCTTGAAAGGGTCTTGGTGACCCCCTCCAGGAGTTCCCAGACCATATTTGAGAACTGCTGCTCTAAGACAGTAATTCTTAACTCTTTCCCCAACCTAACAGACCTGAGGAATAGGACTTACTCCTCTGAATAGCACAATGGCTTGACAAAGCAATGAATCTTGTGAGAGGAAGGGAGAACACTTTCCTCTAGGGAGACAGATTGGAATTTCTGGGAGGGGTGGTGGTCCAAATACAGTTTGCAAAAACTGCCCAGGTGATTCTGATAGTTCCTCCGCCCTAAAATGGCCTTGTTTGAGAATCGCTGCTCTAAGCTTCCTAACAGCCAACACAAAGAGGAAATCCCAAGCAGGAGTCTCTCTTCCAGGTAGTATGACATAAAACAAATTTCTCCTGTATGTTCTCATGGAGAGGACACTTTGGCATCATGAAATCTTCCTCAACACATAATTATGGCAAAAGCAGCAAGGAGTTTCATAAGGTTGATTTTTATAGTGCTGCTTAATATCAGCCAATAATATCACAATCAAACCACAGTAAAAATAATAATTATATGGGGGCAGGTGGGCCTCAGGAAAGAGAGGCAATACTTGGATACACAGCTCTCTGCTGGTCTAATTAGTAGAAGGGATGTGTTTTAGTTTTCTATTGCCAAGACAAGTTACCATACACATAGTGGCTTAAAACAATACACATTTATTATCTTACAGTTTTGAGGGTTAGAAGTCTGACATCGGTCTTGTTGGGCTAAAATTATGGTGTCCTCAGGGCTGTGTTTCTTCCCGGAGGCACTAAGGAAGAATCCATTTCCTCGCCTTTTCCACCTTCTAGAGGCTGCTCTCTTACTCGTTGGCTCATGGCTCTCTTGCTCCATCTTCAGAGACAGCAATATTGCATCTCTCTTACCCCTTTTCTGTCTTTATATCTTTCTTTCAGACCAAAACCAGGAAAGATTCTGAGTTTTAAGGATTCATATGATTACACTGGATAATTCAGGATAACCTCCTTGTCTTAAGGTCCATACCCTTAATTACATCTGCAAAGCCCCTTTTGCCATGTTAGGTAAAATATTCATAATTTCTGGGAATTAGAGCATGGACATCTCTGGGAACCATTTTGCTGCCTACCATAGCCAGAGAAGTGGTGACTATTATGTCATCTGTCTTCTCAGTGTGCCCTGATATCTAATTTTAGGCAGTCCCTTCTATTCAGATGGGAAAATTGAGGCTCAAATGGTGTCAATGTTGGGCTAGTTCTACACTAGTATTTCTTGGCCACACTTGCTATGAATGTATATTGGTTCAATTTGGGCATTGTGGAAGTCAAGAAGGTGTTTTATGGAACATCTAATGTAAATTTGAGGGAAGGAGTTTTTATTTTTATGAATAAAAGTTGACACTAGCTAGCTGTGGCAGCCACCAAAAAATGAAAAATAGCTGATGAAAATCCTGTATTCGAAAGTGAGTGGACTGATATGACTGTGTCAGTATTTATAATCAGAAAACTCTTGCTTCGAAGCACTAAGAAAAAGACAACTCAATTTTTAAAAAAGGGCAAAATATTTTGTTTCAGTTATCTATTGCTATGTAATAAACCACTCCAAAGCCTAGTGACTTAAAACAAAATCCATTTTATTACCTCTCATGGTTTTGTGGGGAGACTGGTCTTCACTAGGTGGTTCTTCTGCTGGTCCTGGTTAATATCTCTCATGCAGTTGCAGTCAGATGCAGCTGGGCCTGGAAATACCTGAAGGTTCACCTGGGATGGTAGGGCCTCTCTCCTACTCCATGTAATCTCAAAGTCTTTCCTTTCTATGTGGTCACTCTATGTGGTGTTGGTTTGTACATTGGCTTCCATACATGAAGGGCAAGGAGAGACTGAAGAAAGAGGCCGACCACTCCAGATTGGTAGGTGGTAGGTTTAACAAGCCAGGGAACTTACATATAAGGCTTGTTGTGGGTGACCACAAGGAGTAGATCTTCACACGGACTTGCTAGAATCTTAGACGTTTATATAGAGGCCTTAACTGGGTTTAGTCATGTATACTGTCCAGATGATCTCAACAGCATATTGTTCCCTCAAGGCTGTATCCTTTAAAATGGTTCCCACTGCGGGACTGGTGGGAAGAACATACATTCTAAAGATAGAGGAAGGGATGAGGAGCCTCTGATTGCCTGGGTCCAGCTTGAAGGTCCTCTTTTTTTTTTTTTTTTTTTTTTTTTTAATATGTGGGTAGTTCCCTGTCTGGGAATCGGACCCAGGCCGCAGTGTTGACAGCACCGAAGCCTAGCCACTACACCACCAGGGAACTCCCTTGAAGGTCCTCTTGATGACCTCCTCAAACACATGGACTCTCCATAGCAACTTCAGTCCCAAGAGCCAAAATCCTAAAATAACATAAATATCCAGTAACAGAAAATGTCATAAATAAATTGTGGAATACCATGCAGCAATAAAAAAGAATGGATTTCTGATATGTGCAACAACATGGATGAATATCACAGAAATTATGCTCAATGACTATGTGTCATACTGTAATATTACAATGATGTGAAACTTAAGAACAAACAAAACTAATCAGTGGTGACAGAATTCATGATAGTGGTTACCTTTGATGGAAGTGCTGACTGAGAAGGACCACTAAGGAATTTGCTGAGTACAGAGCAGTTCTATATCTTGATTTAGGCAGTGGCTACTTAGGTGCATACAAATGCAAAATTTCATTGAGATATACCCTTAAGATTAGCATACTTTATGCGTTTTATTGTATGGTTATTATACCTGAATAAAAAGAGACAATTTGCATTTAAGTGAATTCCAGGGTCAGTTAAAGAAAAACTAACTGAACAAGCTCCAAAAAATGTTTTCCTAGACCACAAACTTTGGTTAAGGTAGAGCATTACATCAGATATACCAGGGCAGGTGTGTTATGTAGTTTCTGAAAGTTTAGGCACCATAACAAAACTCTTAGCATCTGGAAAACAATAAAAGCCTGCTTAAGCAAAAGTTGTTGATATTACATTCCTGATAAAAGAGATAATTCCTTTTCAAAAAAACTGGTAACAGGTTACTTTTTTCTGAATTGGCCTTTTCACTAAAAAGGTTGACTATCATTGACCTAGAAAAAAGACATTCTTCAGATACTCCTTAAAAAATATCATTTCTTTTAGCCAAGCTTTTGAAGGTGGTGAACAGGAGGAGCAGTTTTCTTCACAGGTTGAGGGCAGAGCCATGTATGCACCACATAACTTAAACTGAGCAGTATTGCATCTCCTTGTAAAAAGAAGACACACAGAAATAGAAGTCGTTCTGCTTCTGGTCAAGACTGTGAAGATCTTGTGGGTAGGACCATATGTCTCCTCAGAAAAGAATCTGAGGTGTCTCCTTTATTGCACACCAGAACAGGTGCCATCACAGAGCGAGGCTGAAAACATTTTAGGTTGGAAAACCGTTAAAGCAGATGTAACCCCTGGTAAGTTTGCCACATGAAGTAAGTGTTAGTAAGTTAAATCTGAATTTCAGATAATCAGTGAATATTTGTTTTTGTATAACCATGTACTATGAAATATTTGGAAAATACACTAAAAATTTATTTGTTGGGTTCGATTCCCAGCCAGGGAACTACCCAAATAAAAATAAATAAATAAATATAAATAAATAAATTAAATAAAAGCATTCATCAAAAATGGAGAAAACTTTGTAAATCACTCATAAAAATTTATTTGTGTTTATCTGCAATTCAGACTTAATTGGTGTCCTGTATTTTTATTTGCTAAATCTGACAACCCTAATACATAGTTACTATGTATTCTCTGGAACAGTAAGACTTTCTGGAGTGTGCTCCAAAGTAACTTGAGCTAGGGTCTAAAATTGCACACTTGCAATTTGGAGTTCCTGGTGGTGTAGTGGCTTAAGGCTTCATTGCTGGTGCTGTCAGCGCTGCGGCCTAGGTTCGATTTCCGGCCAGGGAACTATCCACATTAAAAAAAAATGCACACTCTACTTAACTTGATAGAGTGACCCTCTGAATAGGAATATTTGAGAAATCATTGATAAAAGTTGAGGACATAATGACTGCAATCTGTACCAAAGCCTAGTTGACTGGTAATCAAGACATGTCCCAGGTACTCCCCCTTGTGGCAGGAAGAGTAACAGCGCCTTTCATTTCACTGTGACACACCACTACCTGCTGCCTACATCACCCGGTCTCCAGAGACTACCCTGGCACCAGTGCCTCTAATCCTTTTCCTCAATACAGCCCCCAAGCAACTGAGGCCTATTGGAGTCAGAAATTGTTCCAGGACTCAGCACTTTGGTCTCAAATAAGCAGCTCTACTTCAAGAATACCTCATTTTAGTGAGATGCACTAAACGTCATTTGGAGGGTGGTTCCAGAGAAACAAAGGGAATAAATGTGGGGGTCTGGGAAAGGGACTCTGCCTCTGAGGAGAGCAGCTGTGGGACCCTCTTACACACACTGGAAGCGTGTGGCTGAGTCTGGTGCAGCCCCTGGGGGTGAGAGAGGAGCTCAGAACAGGATGGAAGTGAGAGTAATATTTTTGAGACGTGGCTTGAGGCAATTGAGGTAATAAGGCCCTGAGTTGGAGGTCTGAGCTCAGGAAGCTTTCTGGACCCCTCTGGTAAACATGGGGCATGGGACATGGTGGGACCTTGGTTTACATACTATAGCAGATGTTAAAAAATGTTCAAGACTGATGGCTTTTCTGAAAGAAAGGGTTTATTGAGCCATATACTAACCAGAAAAGGACCAAGTTCTGGGACATGAAATCTAAACCACCACCAGGATCAGGGCTGGGTGAAAAAGACAAGCTGTTTTGGGGAAGGAAGATGTAAGTTGTTTTGAAAGGATTTACATTGGCTACAGATAAGGGGGATGGGACAAGATGAAAGGGGGCAGTTCTAGGATGGGTGCACAGTCCGTAAGGAAGACATACTTATTACTCTTGATTGGTTACAGGCGACAGTCCTGAAAATCCATGCATATTCAGGATGTGGTGGCATCCAGTGGTCGACTCCTAGACATCTAAGGTTGATTCAAAGCTCCAACATACATTCAGGAATGTGACCCGTCTTTTTAAGTCAGCCCACAGCTATTAGCTGGTTAATTATTCTTGCCTCTTTCTCTTACTCTTCTGCTGGTTGTAATTTAATTTAGAATATCTCAGGACTTTTTCTTGGGAGTTCCCTGGTGGTGTAGTGGCTTAAGGCTTGGGCACTGGCGCTGTCAATGCTGTGGCCTGAGTTCGATTCCCAGCCAGGGAGCTACCCACATACAAAAAAAAAAAAAAAAAAAGGATTTTTTTCTTGCCACAGGTATTTCTCTCATACCTTATTTGCATTTTCTGAATTTTAAACATCTAAAATGAGTGTTTATGAGGAAGGCAACTGTAGGTAACAGAAACCCAGACTATCTTAATTAAAAATAGGTACATTATTATAAGGATATTGTGGTTTCCCATTGAATCCCAGTAGACTAGAGCTACATGTGCTGAACTTCTAGAACCATATTGTCCACCTTAGAGGTTACTAACCACATGTGTCTATTAAAATTAAAATTAATTAAAATTGAATAGAATTTAAAATTCAGTTCTTTAGTCTTACCACATTTCACATTCTCAGTACCACATGTGACTAGTGGCTACAACACTGGATAACACAGATACAGAACATTTCTATTATTGCAGAAATCCCATTAGATAGCCACTATTCTAGATTATTTGTTCAGTTTACAATAACCATTCTGCTCCCCTGATCTACAGGAGTGGGGCCTTAGCTGCTATTAAATCAAATTTAAAAATTATTTTCCCGAATAACTACGCAGGCGTGGAGTGGGTGGTCCTTTGTGAAGAAACAGCAAGATGGCGGAAGTGGAGCAGAAGAAGAAGCGGACTTTCCGCAAGTTCACTTACGCGGCGTGGACCTCCACCAGCTACTGGACATGTCCTATGAGCAGCTGATGCAGCTGTATAGCGCACGGCAGTGGAGGCGGCTGAACCGGGGCCTGTGGAGGAAGCAGCACTCGCTGCTGAAGCGCCTGCGCAAGGCCAAGAAGGAGGCCCCACTCATGGACAAGCCCGAGGTGGTGAAGACGCACCTGCGAGACATGATCATTCTGCCAGAGATGGTGGGCAGCATGGTGGGCGTCTACAATGGCAAGACCTTCAACCAGGTGGAAATCAAGCCTGAGATGATTGGCCACTACCTGGGCGAGTTCTCCATCATGTACAAGCCAGTGAAGCACGGCCGGCCTGGCATTGGGGCCACCCACTCCTCCCACTTCATCCCCCTCAAGTAGCCTACCCAGCAATAAAGGCACAGACTTCTCTAAAATAAATAAATAAATAAATAAATAGATAGATAGATAGATAGATAAATAAATAAATTTTCCCCTGCTTAAAAATCTTCTATAGCTGCTCAAGGCTGTTATAATGAACAATACCCCTCACTATGGCCTAAAATGCCTTGAAGAAACAGGTTTCTGACTGCTTTTTTTTCTTTTCTTCTCTTATTTTTTTTATGTGGGTAATTCCCTGGCTGGGAATCGAACCCAGGTCGCAGCGCTGACAGCGCCAAAGCCTTAAGCCACTACACCATCAGGGAACTCCCTGCTTTTTTTTTTTTTTTTTTTTTTAAATCTCATACTATCAGTCATTTTGAAGGACACAACCTTAGCTCCCTGGTCAATTCCTGACTCAAGCTGGACCAGTCAGGAGGGATGGTGGTCTGCTGGTGACCCTGACTAGCTTTGCCCTCTGAAGGATTGGTATTTCTCATAGTTATCTACAGAGAGAAACCCACTTTGTATCTTAGTTTTGGAATATGGGTCCCTTGATAGCTAACGTTTCTTATAAATGGTCTTAAATTTCTGGCTACTGAAGGCCCCACAGCCTTGGTCAGGTTAGTACATGAACTGTCAGGCATAACAGGCCAGTTTGTGTTTAACCCCAATGCACTCAAAGGAAACGGTGTAGCTTTCTGATCCCTTTTTGGTAGGGGCCATTCTGCAGAGGGCTGTATCTTGGGAGATTTGAATACAGCTAGATATCTCAAACTTGATTTCTACCTTGCTTTTGGATTGATTTTTATAATAGACCATAGATTAGTAGCTTTAATTCTAGTTCAGGAGTTGGCAAATGGCCCTTGAGCCAAGTGCAGCCATTAGCCTTTTTTGAAGTAATGTTTTATTGCAACACAGTCACTCGCATTCATTTGCCTATTGTCTATGGCTACTTTTGTGCCATAAAGGCAGAGTCGAGCACTTGCAGCAGAGACCTTTACAAAGCCTAAAATATTTACTATCTGCCCTTTACAAAAACAAACAAACAAAAACAAACAAAAAAACTTAATAACCCTTTTCCTAGATGGTCAAATAATGGACCAAATTCCCATTTAAAACTATTTTAAAAAACTAAAATTTTGTAAGTTCTAAAGATTATCAAAGAATAAAACAAAGGTCATCAAAGGTTTAAAAAAGAAGACTGAATGTCCTTAACAGGCAAGGTAACTCACCAGTGAAGAAGAAATTCACACTAGGAGGGTTGCTAAGAGACTTTTGAGTATTAGGAAGGGGTTTTCATGGTAGTATGCTAATTAGTAATTAAAAACTAAAACCTTGGATAGAATGCAATGAATTCATAGGTCTGACCTTTGGTAAAACAAGTCCCATTGCTCATTGGTCAGGAAGAAGTCTTCAGTTAGGTCCAATAAGGGTCTGGCATCCAGGAGTCACTCAAAGTCCATACCTGTTTATAGCTTCAGCTGGTTAGAGCCAGTTGTGATGAAATACAATATTCAGTTTTGATATCTTTTAGGCAAGTGTTGCTATAAATGGAAATCTCCCCTTTTAATAAATAAACCCTAAGTATGTTTCTTGCCTATTTCATTACATAATTTGTGGTTGCTAGTGTAAGACAGACCAAACAAAAATGAGAGGGAAGGATTGGGACAGCCATTCTTCTCCTTTTTTGCTAATTGGACCACAATTTTCTTTAGCCATTGGGGTGGGCAGCAATATGTTCATTGATGTAGATCCCCTATCCCCTGCCCAGGGGGTGCATGGTGATGGGTCTGAGCCTCTTTTCACCATTGATTGGTCAAATTCTGACCCAAGGAAAGTCTGCTGAAGCTTCTGAGAAAGACTTTTTTCTCCCTATTAAAACGAAAAATCTCTTCAAGGAGGAAAGATCATTTTCACATGGGAGGATTACATTTCCTGGCCCCCTTAAAGTAAGGGAAAGCCATATGACTAGTTCTGGTCAATGAGCTGTGAGTGGAAATAACATGCAAAGCCAAAGCTTTAATTCTGAGACATTCTAATGCTTGCTTCTCCTCTCAACTTAATAACCAGCAAAGTTTCAGCCTTGTTCCTGAAGGATGGTGCAGAGCAGAGCCCTCAGTGAGCCCTCAGTAGGCATGAAGTAAGAAGTAATCCCATGTATGTTAAGGTACTGAGATTCTGGAGTTGTTTATTCCTACAGCATAATAATCTAGCTGAGCGGTTCTCAAAGTGAGGTCTGGAGACTTCTGTGGTTCCCCAAACCCTTTTAGAGGGTCTGCAAGATCAAAACTACAAAGGATGTGAAAAAAAGTATAAGCATTTTAAGAAAGAAAAAACTATTAAAATTGTAATACTCAGTATATACCAATAACAAAAGATAAATACAAGTCACGTTTGACTTCTGCAATTACAAGAGGTGCTCAAAGTGGCTACCATCAGTGTCCAGAAACTTCTGATTATGGCAAACTATTGCTTGAGCAATGTTGACCAAAGTGTCCATTTGTATTGCTGCGTATGCTGTTTCAATTTCTTAGCCACTATAGCATGTTTTCTACAGTACACCACATCCTTTAAGGTCCTTCATAGGTAGAAGTCAAGGGGTGTTAAGTCTGGAGAACATTCTCGAATTTCAAACACCACTTCAAAATGGTCTCATGCTCCTCAAACTACAACCATGCTTCCACCATTTTCTTTCACTAATTTACCTGTGGCATGGTGATGCTAGCATTCATTTGATTAATGCTACCTTTTGAGTGAATGTTATACTACACATTGCTACCATAATTTAATTCAACTTGGAAAAGTAATGCATAGATAACATCTCTTAAAATGTGTATACATATTTTTGGCACCTTCGGTATTTTTATACTACTACTAAGAGGTTATTTGTCTTCTTCACTCTGTGGAGTGATGATGTTATCACTTTGTTGCTTGTGTGTTTATGTGTTTTAAAAAATTACCAGTATTAATTTCTAATATGATAACTATAAATAGATGTAACCTACCTAAATGACAACTTTTTGGGATTCCTTTCTCCCTCTTTATTTCCTTCCTTTCCTTCTTTTCTTTTCAAACATACTCCATTTCCCCAGAACATTTCTTTTATGTCATGTACTATTGTCCTTCTTTATTTACAGGCAATATTTTCCAAGAACCCAGTGGATGCCTGAAACTGCAGATAGTACCAAACCCTTTTCTATACATGCATACCTATGATAAAGTTTATTTGATAAATAAGCACAGTAAGAGATTAACAAAAATAACTAATAATAAAACAATGATAACTATATACTGTAATAGTAATAAAAGTCATGTGCTCTCTCTGCCTTTGATAACCAAGACAGCTACTAAGTGACAAGAGGGCGGGGTGTGGATATAACTCAGATATGGTAGACAAAGGGGATGATTCACCTCCTGGGTGAGATAGAGTGGGATAGCTCAAGATGGTGTGAGATTTCATCGTGCTATTCAGAATGAAATTTAAAATGTATAAATTGTTTTATTTCTGGAACTTTCTATTTAATATTTTTGAATCACAATTGATTGCAATAACTGAAACTACAGAAAGCAAAACCATGGATAAGAGAGGATTACTGTATTATCATGCAAAAGTATATGTTTAAACTATAGTGCTATCCAGAGTTTTATATGTAATTCATAGGAGAGCATCTTTGCTCATCCCAACTGGGGCTTTGGGAGTACTAATATAATTTACGAACTGAGTAGATAGCCAGTACATCTGTTGAAATAGCACAGTGGTCCCTCTCTGCTGTTTCCTTCTTGCTCCTTCTACTCTTCACCTCATCTTGCAGTCTGTGCATCCCGAAACAGCCTCCCAAGTGTAGAGTTTGTGGTGGTACTCTCAGCACACTTATGGACATAAGCTTTGCAACATACCAATTAAAATCCCTGCTGTTATAACCTATTTCTATATTACCCCATTTATAAAACCATTGACTCTCTCTGTTACAGGAAGTTTCATGTTATTCCTTTCCCTATGTTGGGGAAAACTTACATCATTGTATTATTTTATTTTACCATCTCTATGTAAAGATTTTCCAGGTTTCATCCACTTTTTGATGTCAGAACATGTTTTGTCTTTAAGTGTGTGTCCATTTGCCCCCTGACCTCTTTTGTAGAATTAGGTCTCCAGTGTACAGAGATTAAAAATGAAAAGTTTTATTCTTCATAAATTTAGAGGATAAAGTAAAAGTCCATACAATTGAGAATTACTGGATAAAGCAGATTCTGTACATCTATTTGTTTTTGGTAATAATTAAATAGCTTAGACTAAAGCTGGAAAAAGGTATCCTAAATCATTCTGAGGGTTTCCTGATAAATTCCAATTACTCTGTGTTACTTGGGTGTAGATGCTTATTATGTAATAAATGCTTGTTACCTTCCTTAGAAAATACCATTGAGTAAGAGTTATAGAAATGAATTGAAGATTCAGTAAAACTCTCACCAAGAGAGTTTTTTGAACCATGTCAATGTAAATATTAATAGTACTTGTTGTTTGAACCAGTAAAAGGAAGTTCTGAAATATGCAAACCCTGGTGAATTATGACCCCATAATTCTACTACATTTAGATATATTTTGATACAATTATCATAAAATTTCCAGACAATTTTGGTACTGATCCATAGGGTTTTGCCTGTTGTCATAGAAAAATTAGTGAATAACAATTACATTGAGCAGAGCTACATTATTTTTCCCTGTGGACTAAAATAAGCCATGCCTGTATCTCCTATTCTATACTCAGTGTTACTAAGGTTTTTGGATGATGGGATGAGGTATTTCTTCTTCTACCACACCGAAGAGACATATCTTCCAAAAATCACTGAAGCCAAGTTACCTATAAAAATGTCTTCTTATTTCAATAAGGATTGTTAAGTAAGAAAACTCCTGAAAGGGATTTGATGAGAAGCACATTACCCAGTATTATTGTGCCATGTTTTTCACACTTGTTATTTTTTAAAGCAAAACTTTCCCAAGTTATTTCCCACAAAGCTTTCACTAGAGAAAGAGATTGCTAAATTCTCTGGTTTCTAATCAGCCAAGAGGCAAAATTTTAAAAAAGAACATTTTAGTTAGAAACAGAAAAATCCATGGTGGAAATTACAGGAGATGCCCTTCTAGGTGTGTGTGTGTGTGTGTGTGTGTGTGTGTGTGTGTGTGTCTCTGTGCCTGTGCATTGTTAGTGTGTACAACTGCCAGGCTCATCTTGCTAATCCAGCAGATTTTTGAAGACTTAGTATGAAAAAAATAATGTAAAATATCTCACTGATTCATTTTAAGTTTTAAAATCTTGCTCTAGAAAATTTAAATGTACTCATACATAAGTGAATCTAACTACTCTAGTAGTTAATTCCCTGGAGATATCTATATTTAAAAAATTTTTTTTTATATGTGTAATTTTCATTTTAGTTGCCCCACAGAGAAAGTTAGGAGAACTCTTCTCAGTAGTTTTACTTGTATTTTCCTGTCAAAATATGCAAATAGGGAGTTCTCTGGTGGTGTAGTGGCTTAAGGTTTCGGCGCTGGTGCTGTCAGCGCTGTGGCCTGGGTTCAATTCCCAGCCAGGGAGCTACCCACATACAAAAAAAAAAAAAAAAAAAAGCAAATAAATCTAAAAATATATATATAGTGGGGGTCCAGAATGAGTCACCCTAAGATGTACCTCTGTGATATGCAGATTGTTTTGAGTTCAAGGCAACTTTAGCAGCAGGCTCAAAAGAAACTTCTGCTTCCCCTTAAGTACCTAGAACTTTAATTAGAAGCCTTGCTCATAATAAGAGATTATCAGAGGTAACTTCTTTTGACCTATTTATAGGGCAGGGCAAACTTCTATTTACTAATGGTCTGCTCCCTAGCTCACTGTGTCTTATATAACCATTTTCCCTTTCTATTTTTGAACCTCTCATGCATATGGGGTCTCTGAATCTCTCACACATATGGGGTTTCCATACATATGTATGTATTAAATTTGGTTACGTTCTCTTGCCAGTCTCTCATGTCTGATTGATTATCAGACCAGCCGGAAGTACCTTGAGGGTAGAGGAAAGTTTGTTCCTCCTCACTATATATATATATATATATATATATTTGGCACGTTAGGATTCAAATCTTCTTTGCATAAACAAGACAAGCAAAAACAAGTTTATGCAGATTCTTTTGCATATTTATCAGGAAGCTCCTATACTGCTGCTCTTTCTCAGCCCTTCTCCCTTCTCTTTTGGCTTTAGAGCTAGACTCTAAAGCCCTGGTCCCTTGAGAAATGCAATGATATGCAAATGCTTCCACAGTCTTTTATGTTACCTTTTCATGAACCAGATACCAGTTTTTGGGATGCCCACTTTGTTCCTCTGGGACCTCCACTTGGAAGTAGACATACCACAGTGAAGGGACAGTTGTGCTCTTTGATGTCAACATGACCACTGAACCCCTCACCCTGTGCCCATTCCATCTCCTGGTCCTACTTCCTGGGAGACTTTCTGCCCCTCTTGTTCAGACTCAGTCAGTGACCTGTGTGGCTCTTTTCCAGCTGGTCCAAGCAGGTTTTCTCTTAGCCCAGTCCAATTATCTACCTGGTATTTACTTTCCTAGTTCTATTTACCATGACAACCTCTCATAAAGACACAAAACCTGAGTGGCCCCTTTTCCCAGGGACACCTCCTGTTCTGGGCACTACCCAAGGAAATAATAAAGCAGTATTTCTTGCTTTCTTGAAGGGTATGTGAAAGAGAAAGGGACATTTATTTATGCTTTTTGTGGGTGAAAAAGGGCATTCTACAGAAAGTAACCTCACAGGGTGATTGATCACAAATTCCTAACTGAGCAGGTCATGCTTGGTAGTCATGTCCCCGGCATACCAAAGAGGCACATCTTGGGGTAACTGGTTCTGAACCCTCACACTCCCCACTTCTGTTAATAAAGGCTTATCTTTGCCTTAAGCAAGCCCCTTTTCATTTTTTTTTTCTTTTTAATTTATGTGGGGTAGTTCCCTGGCTGGGAATCGAACACAGGCCGCAGAGTTGACAGCGCCAAAGCTTAGCCACTACACCACCAGGGAACTCCCTGTGTCCATTGTTTCTGTGTATTAGTTTAACACATCTTTGAAATGTCTCCTTTCAAACCCTTCTTTCTAAAATGGACCACCCTTGGGAGTTCCCTGGTGGTATAGTGGTTTAAGGCTTCAGTGCTGGCACTGTCAACGCTGCGGCCTGGGTTTGGTTACCAGCCAGGGAACTACCCACATACAAAAAATAAAAAAATAAAAATATAAAAATATAAAGTGGACCACCCTCAAGAGAGCAATGTCTGTGTGACCACCCTCAAGCGTATGACTGTCCTGTAATCCAATCCCCATTTGCTTTCTTCCACCTTCAGGTAATCTTTCTAACCTTCCCTCTTTTATGTCAAATGCATAAAAGAACTTGCAAGCAGTTATTCTCATAAGTATATATCTCATTCTGTTGAGATCTATTTTTTTTTTTTTTTTTTTTTGTAGTATGTTCCCTGTATTTCCCTGGCTGGGAATCGAACTCAGGCTGCAGCGTTGACAGCACCGAAGCCTTAAGCCAATACACCACCAGGGAACTCCTCTGTTGAGCTCTTGCTTCCAGGCATGTCCTCTCTTTGACATTCTTATGTTGACACTACGATGTTCTAGGCCCAGTTACAGATGATTTGCAGGTGGAAATATTATTTGATATTCACAAAGACCTATGAGGTTGCTTTCTTTTTTTTCTTTTCTTTTCTTTTCTTTCTTTTTTTTTTTTTTTCTATTTGGAGTGATGTGAAATTGGCTTGGCTTAAGATGGTACGGGTTTGTCCTGCAGAAAAGTTGTCTCTGGGAGGTGAATTGGGGCTGAAGTAAATTTAGCTTCTGCTCTTTTCCCTAAGCCTTCAGCCCTGCCTGGAGGAAGGAATATCTTTTTCTAATTCACACAAACATGGGCTACAGGCTAGAGGTGGCCTGGTCTGGCCCAGAGCCAGCATTCCATCTCTTCACTCTGGTCCTCAGGCCCAGCCTCGGTATGCTCCTGAAAAGAAAGATGTTGCTTGCTCTTCCTCCTGGGCCCCAAAGGCAGGGGTCCAACCAAAGTGCCTGCCCAGGACAGGCCCTCTGTCAAACTGGCTCCTTCCTCTTTCCTCTGTTGATGCCATTCTTGGGCTGACAAATACCTTGTTTACCTGATAAACTCCCAGCTTAAATGTTATCACCTCAAACAAGGCTGACCTAGCCCAACCTATTCACTGTAAAACCAATCACCCCTCCTAGATGGTCCCACCCTGTAACATTCTCTTACTATCTACCTACTCTGCTCTGTAAGTCAATTTCTTTTTTAGTTTGGTCAGTATAAATCATGGTACAAAAATTAAAATATAAAAGTGGATCCAGGGAAAAGTGAGTTTCTTTCATACACTTGACCCTAAGTTTTCCAGATTCCTTCCCCAGAAATAGATATGAGACAGATTAACAAGAGAAAATAACCAAAGTAAATACATACATATGTATGGAAATCCTGCATACATCAGAGAGTCAGAGACCCCACATCTATGAGAGGTTCAGAGACAGAAAGGGAATATGAGACACCTTGAGGTAAGGATGAGGTAAGGTGCCTGGGGGCTTCAAAAGGTCAGTTGCAGGACTATAACCAAATGGTCAGTAATTAGTATTTTTGTTCTGCCTTATAGACAGGTCAAAAGAGGTTATCTGAGATAATCTCTTTTTATGGGCAAGGACCCCAATTTAAGTTCTACTGGGTCATTGGTTTCTAAGTGGTAGTATGCATACCCCTGGGGGTATGTGCTGGGCCATTCAGAGGTACATGAAAAATAATCAGTAATGGCCAAAAAACAACACCAACAAAACAAAAAAACAAACAAACTATGTAAAGTAAAAAAATGCGAAATGTTAGTTATGGAACAATAAATGTTAAGTTTGAATCACCCTTAATGGAGACACTTCAAAATTAGATCACATGAGTGAATGATGATTGGTGAGGGTGTGGCTATGAAGCCTTACCCCAAATTGCTCTTCTACCAATCATTATACACAGTTTCAGAACAATGCATTTGCGATATTCTAGAACTTCTCCAAAGATATAAATACATCTGTAGCCAGATTGTTTGATCAGTTTAGTTATTGACTGAGTAAAAGTAAGCACATTGTCTTTAATCGTGATTATTTTCTAGTAGGTTTTTTATTTAATGTTTCACATAGTTTCAGTTATTATTGTTACTGATTTTTAAATGTGTCAGTTATGGAGTAGTGGTTAAAACTAGGAATGATTAAAAAACTAAAACTTAGGATGCAACAGAATGGCGGCATGAGAGGGACCTCCGAAACACTCCTCTGGAGATTACAACTAATAAAACACCTATACCTCAACCAAGGACCCTCTACACTATGCACAAGCACAGCTAAGATACCTACGTGTCGCATTAAGGTACCTACAGGTGGGCAGAGGGTTAAACAAAGGAAAAATAAAAAGAAGAGTGGGGATGCAGCCAGGCAGGTCCCCGCTTGGAACTCTACCACTGGCAGAGGGAGGAAGAAGAAGGCTGTGGGAGAGTGCTCCAGGCCTCACTCAGTCCATGGGACAGAGGAGAGGAAGCCCACAGGTGGGGTGTGGGATACCACAACCTCCTCACTTTGGCCCCAGGAGGTGTAGACCAGTCCACAAACCTCAGTGGACAGACTGCATTCTGGTTCCCAGAGGAGGGGGAGTGACTGGGCAGTGAGGAGCCACAGCAAGAATGCTCCGTCTGGGAAAGAGAAGGAGAGAGGAGGATTCACGCATGTTTCTCAGCCCACAACCAGAATGATCTGAAAGACCAGCATACAGGACTGACCCCAAAGCTAAGGGTGGAATCTGTGTGCAGGGCAAACCCAGAACAGAAAGGTGCAATCATGCCCAAACTCCCTCCATGACCCCTGGAGCCACAGGAAGAAAACAAAGGTGCAATCGCCCCTCCCCCACAGACCTCTGCCCAGCCAGTATCAGATGCGAACACCAAAGAAATTACAGCTGGGAGGGTCCAGAGAGGTTGCAAAAAAATGAGACACCAGAGAATTAAAGAGATGGGGACAGGTGACTCATCAGAAACCAAGCTCAAAGCAATGATTATAATATTGCTTAAGGAACTGAATAATAACTTCAACAGCGAGTGTTGGTCCCCAAAGGGTTAAAGCCAGGTTCACTGCCCAGATTTGACCTTACCATAAAATGGTCAATGCAACTCCTGGAACTGACATTTACTGCATATGTACTTGCTTATGTAACCAGGAAATGACAAAATGCTACTTTTGTTCGAATACAAATATATAGTCCCATATACGCAGTAAAGTAGCTTGCTGGGTTGCTTGCTTGTGATCCTCCCTTGCTGGCTCTGTGAGCTTTCTTCCAATTGGGTGTACCACCACTGAAACCTTCCCTGCTGAAGCAACTCGGATCTGAATTTGGTGTAGTCAGTAGGATGAGGCGAGTACTGCCCCCAGTGCCCCTGAGGGTCCCCGGGTGAAAGAGATGTGGCCTCCTGCCTCTCTATTGCACTCAATGGCTGCATACTTGGGCACATGGACAGCTCCAGGGGACTGGGATGAAATAAAGCCTGCACTCAAGGATGTCCGGAAGGCCCTGGAATCAATGGAATTGAACGTTCCGCTGGTACACCAGGAGGCAGCCGGCCATGTAGCCTGGATGTTTCTGGCGGTGCTGTGGCATGGCAGCCAGGAGATACAGGAGCAAACTCAACAGGTATGCCAGTTGCAGCTCCAGGAAGAAATGCTAGAGGAGCACCTGGCAGCTACTAAATTTATGCTGTGGGGCTCAGAGGAGTCTGTACAGTCCTCCAGGGCAGGTAGCCCAATATCTATGTTGCAGGCTCATTCCTTAGTGCAACAGAAGGTCAAATTGGAGCAGCTGATGAGGCTGGGGGGTCAACTGCAGGGGTCCCCAGGCCAAGCAGCATATGGCAATGACTACATACTTGCCTGCTGAATTATGAGAATTGATGAAGCAGGTACAGCAAAGGGCTGAGGAAATGATACTGGGCTGACTATTGAAATTATGAGATGATGAGGTGGAGGGAACATGATGAAATGACCCAACTGGCCCCCATTACAATACTCTCCTCCTTGCTGCAAAGGCTACAAAATATTGCCCATACCAACCGTGATGCAGGGAATCACTCCCTGATCAATTGGTTAATGGCAGCAGCCCAGACGGTTTGGGCGGATGCAGGCGAATTGCCCGAGACTGTGAGCAGTGGTCCACATACTCGGGCCTAGTGCAAATCATACGGGAGATGGGCATGTGACAGATGATGGATTGGGTACACTACAATAGTCCTGACAAGGAGGTTTTCACCACTAGGATGAAGGACCTCATCCTAGCCTCAGGACCCCCAGGAACTTTCGGGACTATGGCGGCTCTTTTGGCTCCCTATGTGGATCAGCAAGTGCAAGAAGTAACAGCCACCTTGGCTTGATTGGGGGATGTGGAAGTAAAATGCAAGGAAGAAGGTGGCCAGGTGAGGCCGCTACAGGCACGAAAGGGGCCCCCCACCCAAAGGACACCCAAAGAATACGGAGGGGCTCAAAGGGTGGTGTTCAGCCTGCGGTAAAAGTAAGCCAAAAGCAGATGTGGTTGAATCTTTTGGCCGCAGAGAAAATAGAGCATCTGCCTGTGGGAGTGCTGCTGGCTCTTCGGAAGCAGCTGAAACTAGAGCAACAAGTTACTCCCCCACCAGCTGCCAAGCTCCTGATTTGAGAATTGAAACTGATTTTTACCCATACTAGGGGTCTGGCCGAAGTGTCACCGGAAAATGGGGTGTCCTTGTCGACACGACGTCCAGGTTCTTGGTATCTCGAGCAAAGAATTGAACGAGACACACACAAAAGTCAAGTGGTGAAACAGAGAGATAGTTTATTGAGGGGAAAGTACACTCCAAAGAGGTAGGAGCAGGCTCGAGCAGGAAAATGGCTCAGGAGCCCCGATGAACGAGGCTTTGGGGCTTTTATTCTAAGTCTTCAGGGGAGACACCTCTGGGCGTGGAGTCTCTTGATTGACAAGTCTGATTGATAGGCCTGTGACATCCCCTTTCTTTTATTGTTCCTGTCTCCTTTCCAAATTCAGTTACCTCCTGTGATTGTCTTAT